>JAVFBW010126657.1:0-14217 GCA_034783835.1 Mopalia ciliata
CCTTCACCCATTGGGCTGGCACGTTGTCATATAAGTGAAATACCCTTGAGTATGACGTTAAACCCCAATCAAACAAAACAAAACAAACCAATATTAGTTATTGTACAGAAAAAATGTACTAGATATATCCCCTGATGTGGAATTCTAATGTAAGATTATAAAATAAATTCATGTGATTAGACTTGTTGATGAAAAACCAAAATATGGATACTAAACATGTGTGTGGGTTTTTCTGATTTGTGATTTCGGTCTACTACGACTAAAGCTGTTTCCCTTTTTGTTTCTTGGAGATTTGACTTTGGTCTACTGTGAGTGAACATGCATGAGTATCTTGTGGTTTCTCAGAGTTGTGACTTTGGTCTATTGCGCCTAAATATGTGTATGTTGTGGTTTCTCAGAGTTGTGACTTTGTTGTACTGCGCCCAAATATGTGTATCTTGTAGTTTCTCTGAGTTGTGACTTTGGTCTAGTGAAACTGGAGCTGTGTTTCCCGTTGGTTTCTTTGAGTTGTGACATTGGTCTACTGCCACTAAACTTGTTAATACTACATGTTGCGAATTGATAAATACATTGTCATCTTCTGCAGATGTGTTTTTATGTTATTTACATTACTCTATCAAAGAGCACTGGAGTGTGACCCTCTCTAAATTGTTGTGGTTACATTTATGAGATTTTTAATCTTCATTTTTCTGAGAGCATTAAGTATAGTTTATATTGCTTATGAATAATACAACACAAGATTGGATTAAAGCAGTGTATACAAAAATAAAAATGTGTAATAAAATGGAAGAAGGAAAGATGGGGCTTGATATCCTATTTGTTGGTTTATTGAGTGTTTTGAATAGGTGTTGGCCAGACTCCTAGATTGGTGGATTTATTGAGTGTTAGGAACAGGTGTTGGCCAGGTTCCTAGATTGGTGGATTTATTGAGTGTTTTGAACAGGTGATGGCCAGGTTCCTAGATTGGTGGATTTATTGAGTGTTATGAACAGGTGTTGGCCAGGTTCCTAGATTGGTGGATTTATTGAGTGTTTTGAACAGGTGTTGGCCAGGTTCCTAGATTGGTGGATTTATTGAGTGTTATGAACAGGTGTTGGCCAGGTTCCAAGATTGGTGGATTTATTGAGTGTTATGAACAGGTGTTTGGAAAACTGCTCCCAACATTGATCATTCAGTGAATCAATCATCAGCCAAATAACAGTATAAAATACAAGTTTAACGTTTTTATTAACCCGTTCCTCTTAACCCATTCCTCTTTTATAGAGGACTTACAGATTTTTATAGAGGACTAACAGTGTGTGTGTTGATTTCACATGTGTTTTCCCCAGGCATACATTAACACATCTGATATGTAGAAAAAAGTAGAAATAACTGAGGAAGAGATAGTCTATTAGAAAATTCCTGGCCGGTCAAACTGCCATCGCTTACTCTTTACTTGTGCTTTTTTATCCTCTTATCTCCTCTTAGATGAAGTTATGTAAGATGCTGGCTTAGCTTGGCTGCAGGAGGAGGAGGCTTGGTATATCCTGTATGCCACATTATCTTAAAAAAAACACAACATACTCATAATTATAATAAAAATGAAAAAAAAAAAAATAAAGCTTACATCCTAGTAATGCAGGGGAGGGGGTTATAATGTGCTTCATTTGTCAGCCTGCCTGTTCATTAGAATTGAAAATAGTTTGCTGTTTTCTGTAGACCTCATATATGATATACATACACCAGAATTACATGAATAATGACCATTTTTGAGTTAAAATATTCAGGTTATAAACAAAATTTTAAAAAATTACGACATTGTTTTAAAATTCATATTCAATTTAAAGAAAATAATTAAAAGAAGTTTTTGTTTTCAGATGATTCAGGAAAAACAAAAATACTTTCATATGTATTAAGATTTATAAAATATTTAAACTATATTTGTATAATATTTTAAATGTATTTGATTGATAATTATTCATACATACAAACAATGGACATTTGCATGATGGCCACTAAGAATGGAAATTAAGTAAAACTGAATTGAGAAAAAACCCTATTATTTGAACAGTTTTACCAGAACTAAACTTTTCTGATCACCCGTCAATAACAGAGTCTACCTGTTGCTCAGGGAATAGAGAATAAGCATTGGGAATGTGTATAACAGGTGTTTTAAGGCAGATAAACACAGACTTTAAAGGTGTAAATACTGCCAGGGATCTGTACATGTGTAGATAAGCTACCTGGTAATGGGTTGCTAACATCAGCATGAAGACTGATGTGTGTAGTTTCTAAGGTTCTTATTGTTTACATTTTTACCTATCACACAGGTGAGTTGTTGGCAGGATGTTTGTGTTGCCCTTGTGCTTTTCCAACCTCATCAGCAACTGACAGCAAGCTACTGGGCAACGCAACTCTTTTCTCTTTTGTGGTGCTTCACACTCTATACATTCATCACCTATAATATGTTTTGTGGTGCTTCACACTCTACATTAATCACTTATAATATTTTTTGTCATGCTTCACACTCTACATTCATCAGCTGCATGTTTTGTTATGCTTCACACTTAATATTTATCACTTATAATATGTTTTGTGATGCTTCACACTCTATGTTTATCACTTAGATGATGTGTTGTGGTGCTTCACACTTAATATTCATGACTTACAACATGTACTATTTTCAAAACCAGACTAAAATTGTATAAACTTGTCCCAATAATCATCACATCTCAATGGCGTGAGACACACACCATGATACATGTTCGTAACCAGGTGAGGTGAGGGGTGAATGGGAGCTTCCTGTTACCCTACAACTTTCAGAACTGCTGGGCGAAATTAAGCCAATTATGACTTCTGTATCACAGCCCATGATTGTCTTGTCTTTGTCCGGTCTTGTCTTTGTCTTTGTTTGCTATCAGTGGTGACCAGGCTAGTTTCCTTCATCCATTGGGCTGGCACGCCATCATGTCAGTGTATTAACCTTAAGTACGACATTAAACCTCAATCAAGCAAAATAAATCAATAAATGTGAGTTTGTGACTTATGGGATTTATATAAGATGGTGCCTGCAGCTGTTTCTAATCTAATGGCACAATCTCTGAGGTTAAATGATGTTTGAGAGGGAAGCTCACAGCAGCTCACAGGAAGTTTACGTTTTCTGTAACAACAGCTGACAGCCCTTCTTTAAGGCGTTGTCAGATGAGATAGAACAGAGGTGACGTAACATAAACTCCAAATCTGAGTGTCTGGGTGTCTCTAAGTATTCCTAGTCCTGTCGTCCCTTATATCCAGTGGTTTCTATATCTTCACATGATCTTTGTCCGACAGTATTGGTGGTTTTTATATCTTCACATGATCTTTGTCCCACAGTATTGGTGGTTTCTATATCTCCACATGATCTTTGTCCGACAGTATTGGTGGTTTCTATATCTCCACATGATCTTTGTCCGACAGTATTGGTGGTTTCTATATCTTCACATGATCTTTGTCCCACAGTATTGGTGGTTTCTATATCTTCACATGATCTTTGTCCCACAGTATTGGTGGTTTCTATATCTCCACATGATCTTTGTCTCACAGTATTGGTGGTTTCTATATCTTCACATGATCTTTGTCCCACAGTATTGGGGGTTTCTATATCTTTATATCATCCTTATCCCACAGTATTGGTGGGTTCTACATCTGTACATGATCCTAATTCCTCAGTATTGGTGGTTTTTATATCTTTACATGATCCTAGTCCCACAGTATCGGGGCTTTCTATATCGTTACATGATCCTAATTTGACAGTATTAGAGCTTTCTCGATTATTCCATTCAGTATATTTAGTTTGAATGTTTTTTTTTTATGGGGAATCCTGGACAGCTTTATGTAACATTACAGTTTTTACCAAGAGACGTTCTAATTCATCACAGCTTTTAGTATCATAGTACGCAACTTTTTGTTCTTCCTCACAGTATGAAGGGACTAGCTGTCAGGAGAACTGGAAATGGAGTTTTCTTAATCCCTATATCTGAGGAGTGTACTGTAGAGAATAGTGAATGAGAGGCTGATTGAAGGCCACTTGGCAGTACAGGAACCTGACTGGGTGATTAGTAGACAGGCTGTCAGTAGAATGACAGCTAACTTAGGTTACTATTCCTCTCAACCAGTAATGATATGTCTGGGCTTAGTCTCTCCGCCACAGTCAGTCAGTGATAGGAGAAGTATCAGAGAACATCCCGTATCTTCTCCCTTTCCTTGCTCTGGTATAACCATGGACTTTCTTATAGCTGATCAAAAGCTCTGGAGTAGCTAATCAACTTCTAACAGGGTGTTAATTGACCTAATTGAAGGTTCATCCCATTGAGCCCTAATGGCTAACAGATGTGGCTGTAGGATATCTTATCAAGGATAACATGTTAATTTGCGAGATACTTAACTCCTAGAAACTTTGGGAATTTCAAATGTCAATGAAATGTGATAGAATGTGCTAGGAATAAATGGTAGCACACTGATTATTCCTCTGAGTAAGGATTGAACTGTATTGTGAGTGAGTATCATGTGACAATGTGGTGGAACAATAAGGGAGGGGTCAGGAGGGTCGCCGCCAATCACTATAACGGTAAGACATTAAACCAGGTACAATCAACATACCTGTGCTCTCGCGTTTTCTGGCAAAACCGATATATAGGTCTACCTATCTTTTAAGTTGATTATGTTAGATTTTTCTTAAACCTAAATGTTCCCCTTTTGTAGAACAATGCAAAATTACTACATAATACTGACTCCTTCTGATTGTCATAGTTTGTTGAAATCAGCAGTTTAATGCTATTATTGACAACCCCCTTTATACAAATTTGGGCAACCTATAAATCTGTCCCCCTAATATGAGATTTGTAATTGTAAAAACCTCAGAAGACCCACCCCTTGGCTTAGGGCAGTTTGTTTGAAGAGTAGCAATGCTGTCTTAACTTTGCACTGGAAATACTTCACATCTTGGTTGTGCTAGTGTCAATTATTTTTGGAAGACACCAGGTTCATTTGAATGAAGGCCAGGTGTTAACCACAAATCAATCAATCCTCAACACCCTGTTTCTTCCTGCAGAGGCCTGCATGCAATCTGCCTGTCAAATATCCCTTTTTTGAGAATTTTGAGCGTCCAAGTTTTCGATTTTCCCCATCTTTCCCATATTAGGTAGATGAGTGTCTAGCTAAGAATGTCTGCTTGAAATCTTTGTACATGTATTTAGAATGATTATTTGACATTCACATGCCTAAGATAGAACTTTAGAGGTTTGGCTGACAGCGCCACCCACTCTACCAACTGAGCTACATAGCTAAGTTACACCACAGAGTTCTTGGGGCTGTTCAAATAAATCTTATGCTGTCATACATTCAGTATCACACGTTCAGTGTATCCTCTCTCCTGAAAAGATATTTCCATGTTTAAAGTAAACTGGTAAGAACACATCTAAGTTGTAATCAAAGTTTTCACACAAACCCGGAGACAAATTCTTTTTTATTACCACAGTTATTTGTTAAATGTGTGGAGAGCCTTCCGTTATCCGTCCTATAGGAATAGTCTGTTAAACCAGAGCCGTGTTAAGTGTGCAATAGTGGGGATAATTTCTTACAATCCATTATAGGAGATTGATTGTTAGTCAGAATAGCTGAGGAGAAAACCATTAACAATCCATTCCTCGTAAAAACATGTCAGACAAGACAGCATTGTTCACTTAAATAACAACTTGTTTTTCTTTTTATTTATTGTTATAGTGCTGCCTGTATTCATGTGTTTCTTGAGATATTAATTTACAAACACCATTGTTGGCTTTGTCATTTTTGAGTGATGTCAAGGATGTTAAGCTGACATGTTTATGAGCTGTACATGTGTATGTAGTAAATTCTCTAAACTTCCTCAGTGAAATGACAGACAATCTCTGACTGGCAAAACTAATACACCTATGTGTCCAATTTAAGTAAATAAAACATAGACAATTTATTTACAAAGATTCTTAGGGTAAGCTAACAAAAGTTTGTTGTACTCATCAGTTATACTAATATTTTTGTGTCGCAGCTTTTGGGAGCTGTGTTCCTCTCCTATCAGAGGGGTAGTGAATGTCCGCTGCCTTGATTACAGATGACTAGCCTTCTATTTTGTAAAAGGCCGGGTGGCTAAGTGGTCTAAGTGACTGGCATTTACTGCCGGCGATTAGGTGCTGCCTAACTTTGAGGGTCGTGGGTTCGATTCCCGGATGTGTTTCAACCTGTAAAATTTTCTGAACTAGAGTCTGGTCAAACTAAGAAAGTGTTATCCCAAAATAATGAAAATACTGTGTGTTATTATTGATGTCGCATTAGTGGAGTTTATCATTGGATTATTTCATGAGAAACTATAACATGAAAGCAAATAACAAACCAGTGCTAATGGAAGGCTTGTCAACAACAGCATAAAGTTTAATATATTTATATAAGGAGAAAAAAAAAATTGCTGCCTTGACTGGGATTTGAATCCAGGTCTGGCTAGCTGGGCGAGCGTCTATAAACTGTCTGACCTGCATAGGCTTGTGACAGATCGACCGCTTATTTCCATCCTGCCAGGTTAAGACCCTGAACCATATTGTGTATATTTGAGTATATTTAACAATGAGTGTGTTGAGCTACCTCCTTAAAAACTGGCAGGGTACTTCCTTGTGTTTGAAATTTTGTCTATCATGGGCTCCTATTTAAGGCGTTGTCATTCTTTTGTTGATAGGTTGAATGTGTTTGTTTGTCTCGACTCCAAGTGAAAGGTCATTATGTGATCAGACAAAGATAAACTGTTAATGTAGATTGTATGCATAGAGGCGTTTATCCAGTAAGGTGCACGATTAGCTTTTTACACACTTCTCGCGTTACTTGTCATATACCATACAGGCAGTCAGCTATTGAGTTATCTTTAACATCATGTGATATTTTACCTATAATTTCTTTGATTTGATTTATTTCAATCAAAAAATGGCCCGAGGACCCACTTACAGTACAGAAAACAATGATATCAGATATAAATTAGAATAAAAGTACATATAAATAATTAAATATAAATGATAATTTGATGATAGCAAATAAAACTGTGAAAAAAGAAGTTTTGCATTAGGTGTTTAAATAAATTAAAAAAAGATTTTCCTAATTTAAAGGTATTCCCAAATGGTTGATATCTAAAAGGATAAAAATAGTCCAGTATTCACTGAACGATTTGCAACTTTTTTCATTAAAAAATTTGGCATACATGTGGAGAAATTGGGATTCGAACATCTGACTTTAGAGTCAGCAGTGATTCTCGAATGACGACACCAGGGGAATTTACCTTCATGACTGGTATCTATAGAAACCTGACCAACATTTTGTTATTTCTCATTATCTAGCCAATCTTCGTGTAACTCCGGTATGGAGTCTGAGTGTCTGAGTCGTCGGTATCCGTCACAGACTGTTCCGAATGGAGTTTCCCATTTAAACAATCATACAAACTGAATGCTGGCACAAGTTGGGCTGTTGGTCAAAGTAAGAAAGACAACTCTTGTTACATTTGAGAACAAGAAGGATAACTCTGTAGTGTGAGGTTAGGACTGAAGGAAAATATGTGTGTAATGTGATACTGTTAAATAGCCTGTCTATGTAAGATTGCTACCATGTTAAACTATTTGTGTGAGTGTGGGGGAAGGCCAGTTTATTTATCCACAGACACTTTTACACTGGCTTCTCTCAACACAGCTGACATTCACCCAACTAGAGAAATCTACTACAAACCCTCCCTGATTTAATTTAAGAGGATTCTAATTTTCTAAGATTTTGGTTTGACTGTTTCCTAGTGCTATAGAAGTTTTTGTTCAGAATATAGTTTTATCCAGTTGGACTTAAGTTAGCAGACTTCACACAGTTTCACATAGCCAAGACAAAGGATATGCTGTGGCCATGATGTTGTTGTTGTTGCTTGAATGTATCCAGTTGCATGAAGCTATGTATTTGAAGATTTTTACATACACTTAAGTTACCTTAGCTGGATATACATGATTGGATAGATGGATATGACAGACCAGTTTCTAAGAGGTTTGTAGTCAATGCTGTAGCTAGGATTGGAAATCTGCCTGTCAGAAAGCCGGATTGTCTGTCCAAATGTAAAATTTTCCTATCTTTACCATGTGAAAGCTCAGAATTTCTACCTGTCATATTAACCATTTTTAGAAATCTGTCTATCCCAAATGCCAGTTGGACTGGTCACTAGCAAAGATTAATGTTTGTTGTCCTGTTTGCTGTTGACTGAAGCAATTATCAGTAAATGTCAATAACATGATTGAACAACTATGTCAGGGAATCGGTTACAGTGTACCTGTACCATAATGTGTGAAGTATCACTTTCTTTTTTTGTTAACATTTAAATTCTGTAAGGCTCAACTTATAAATGTACCTCATCTCGGAGCCTCCTAGATGTAGATGCTCTGAAAGTAAATTTTAAACACCATGACATTGTTATTCAACAATTTTAACAGTTATTGTGAGATGTTGATCGGTGATTATAGACTCTTATTTCTATGCACATGCCTGTAAAAAGGAATTTTTGTCTATCCAGTCTGATATCAGACAGCTGGGAGAGAGGACCTACACAAATCTCCTCCCATGCGTTAAATATTATCTTAAATACGAGTTAAGCAATAACGAAACAAATCAATTCTTATAAGTAGGTAATTGAAAAAAAAATATATCAATTAATTGCTTCCTGTGTGTGAACTCTGATGATAACATTGTAAATAAGGCTCAGTTAAAAGTCTGGTTTTCTAAGCTATTGAACACCTGTTTATTCAATAACAAGCATTAATATCATGGTAAAATTTGAGAGGACACCTTCGCAAACACACGATTGTGTTAATTCTGGCATATTTAGACAGCTTTATCCTGTTAGCTGGGTCAACTAAGGCCGCGTTTATCTCGGTGTGATGTAAAGCATTACTGATTTGACAAGAATGTGCAATGACTGTTATATGCTACAGAGTTAATGGAGCATATGAAATTTGGTCTTTACATAGAAATTCAATCTAATATTGCATGGTGTATCTGTACTTGTAGGAGTAGAGATACATGTGTGTTCAGACTTTTTGTGAGAAAAGGGCAGAGGGGCATTTTTCCATGTTACATGATACTAAGGCAAATGTGTGTGCCCCAAAATAAAAAAATAAGCCCAAGCAATGGTCGTTGTTGACACAAGAATACACACAGGAAGCAATTAATTTATATATATTTTTTTAAATTACCTACTTCTAAGAATTGATTTGTTTGCTTATTGGTTAACACATATTTAAGATAATATTTAACGCATTACATTGTAATTTTGTATTTCCGCAACTATATGTAGCTGGGGGCTGGCAACACTGGCTTTGTGGCTAGCTTGTCTGCTTACTATTCCTACTTCTATCTAACGTCCAAGTGTTTGAGCATGCTTGTCGCCCAACATCTTATGTGAGTGAGTCACAAGATGTGGCTACAGCAATTGCGTTTTTATTTTATTTTATGAGGTGTCCTCACAGTTTTCTGACTCATTGGGCTAGGTGCAGTGTGAAGTGGACAGTCTGTTGCATATAAGTGAAACACCCATGAGTACGACGTTCAACCCCAATCAAACAAAGAAACAAACACAAGAGCTGGCACCCGCATTCAATTAGGTGGTTTTTGTGAGATTTCCTGTTTGTTTTTCCATCGTATTAAACAAAGGTCACTGTGTGAAGTGGACAATCCATTATCATATGATTGAAATAACCTTGAGTATGGGATTAAACCCTAATCCAACAGATCGTTTGGTCTTGACTATTATTTCTGTTTGTGGTGTCTGTTTTGCATCCTGTATTTGTCTTGTCCTGTCTTTGTTTATTACCAGTGGTGTCAAAGGTGGTTTTCTTCACCCATTTGGCTGGCACGTCATCATATAAGTGAAATACCCATGAGTAGGACGTTAAACCCAAATCAAAAAAACAAACTTGACTATTATTAAAAGAAGCCCTAGAGATACATGTAGAAGAAACAGCTGGTCTCAGAGATCATTGTTTTAAAGAAAACCTTGTTCAAACCATCACCATTTACAATATAGTCTTTGGGTTGTTGTTTTAAGAAGTGCCTTATACTATCTTTTTGGAATGATAGTTGTATTTTTATTATTTTGGTAGACTGAATGTTTGACTTGGTGTGAACTGTGGGCATTTGACCTTAATTCACCCCCACTGTTATTGAGTATTAAGGGGAGATAAATAGTGAAGAGTTTACAGACTACCAGCGTGTGTTGACATTAGGCCAGTGAATCGTGCCTGCCTGCTAGCTGGCTGGGTCAAAGTTTTCACATTCGTGCGCAAGTGTGGACAGATTAGTGTAGATGTGTGTTTAATGTTTACACACACTAACTCATTGACATATTGACTGTAAGCTACCTTCTCTCCTAGTTATTGCTTGTGGAATCAATGCTGACTGCTTTTACATGTATGGTGGGTTAATTTTCTTATCTCTGCGCACATTTTTTTCTCTAGGCTCATCTTTTTTTTATGGTGCGCTTATTTTTTTATATCTTGTCTGGTGTTTTCTAGGCAGCTGGTCTTGGTGGCTGCGTGTATAGCTGATCAGCAAGCGTTGAGATAGCGGTCATGATTGATCAGGGAATGCCACACAATCTCTCAAGGTGCTCCGTAATTTAATAGCTTAGTGAATTATGAATAGATTGTGTGTGGGGGGCAACGAAAGGACTATCATTTCACCTGCCAGCAATGTAGTCTGATCAATCTCACCCAATAAATCAACATTAACACTTATACAATTATCATATACATGTACAGTCACTAAACAGTTCTCATTGAAGAATATATTTTATTTTTATTAATAACTCTTTTACAGCCAATTGTTCCCTATGCATGTATTATAGTTACATATAATTGTGGTTGTAGACAGTATGTACTAGTTACAATACAATATGCCATTTGACATGAATTACAGTTTACGGGAATAAGTCAACTCTTAGAAATTGTGTGATCTCAATTTAATATACGATCGTAAGAGGCGAGAAAAGAGGTTGCTTCCTATTGCCCTGGTGTTCGCAGAGCTAAAGGGTAACAGGAAGCAGATTTGTTTGTGATGTTCTGTATTTTTGTCCGTCGTCATGTAAGTGAAATACCCTTGAGTACGACGTTAAACACCAATCAAAGAAACAAACAAATCAAGAATTTGGTATTCAAGTATTTATTCAACAAGCTGACTTTCTTTTTTTTCAGGTGAACTGAAGGAGCCCAGTCGCTCAATCCCCCGGGGTACTCTTTCCGCAGCGGCCTTCACCTTTATTACATATCTATTTCTCTCATTCCTTATTGGGGCTAGTTGTGAAAGGTTAGTTATAAGACTAGGTTAGCCCTTTCCATCCACCACTAGATGCTGTCTTATGAGTGAAATAATCTTAAGTATGGTGAAAACTCCAATCTAACAAACAAACAGTCACCCTGACTAAGTATAAGATCAAGGTTAGTCATACTGTCATTACTTGGGATTAGAAGCGCAGGGGTGGAAATGTTAAAAATATTTTGTCAGACATTTTTCCAATTTTGTCCTGCAGGTCATTTAACACAATGTTTAATTCTGTCAACTTTCCTGACAATCTCAATTTTTACTGTAAATGTCCTGCAAATGTATACATATTGCCACCCCTGAAGCGGAATAAAGATTTTCAGAATGCCACCGGCCCAGTGCGTGGCTTAGTGGTAGCGTGTGCACTTACTTATCCGGCTTCCATGTGCCGTTCACCGGATCCAGTCTGCCTGTCCACCATCAGGTATATGAGTGAGTCACAAGTTGTGGCTCCGGCAATCGTTGGGTGGTTTTTACGAAGTTTCCTGGAGAACCGAGTAACACACCAATTAAAAGAGCCATCTAGCTAAGGACAGTTTGTTTTAAGAGTAGCACCACTGTCTTTACTCAGCACTGGAGGAAAATTCACTTTTCAACTTTATGGAAATGCTTTCCATCTTTGTTGTTTTGGGTTGCGCTAGTGTCAATAATTGTTAGAATACGCTGCCATCATATGAGTGAAATAACCTTTAGCCAAACATAAAACACCAATCGAGTAAAATGAACCCGAGCCTCATGTACACCTCAATCAATCAATTAATCAATCAATCACTTAATCAAATGTTTATATTTGCAGATTTCTCCTCTATAACAATTACCTGTTCCTGCAGCAGATTAATCTCTGGGGGCCATTTGTAATTATCGGTATTTTTGCTGCGACTCTGTCGGCAGCTTTGGGTAACCTGATTGGAGCATCTCGTATTCTGGAAGCTCTTGGAAATGATCATCTCTTCTGTAAGTTATTTACAAAGCTCTCTAACTAGTTTTCTTTTTTTAAGTTTTCTTTCTTCGATAATGTGTGATTTCTATCCTTTATCCCATCTATAACTAGTTGTAAATAACATATCACAATTCTATGGTTTTCAACTTCTATATAATATTATGGAACAAAACTGTTGCATGTGATAGTAATTTCAACAAAATGTCGGTATAAAAGTAAATCTACAAGAATTAATAACCCATCTCCAGAATGCTTATTTTATACAAGGAACTGTGTGTAATAGACAATCCTTCATCATAAAAGTCAAATATTCTATAAATAAAAAAAACCAAATAAAATAGATTTTCCACACACTGTATGAGAAAAACAGGAAGAAGTCAATTAATTTTCAGAAAAATATGAGCAAGTATAAAAATCGCAGAAAACTGTCGAGCTGTTAGTTTTAGACATTTCTTTCTCATCTGATTACAGGGGTGATCCTAAGGCCAGCTACCATCACAACAAAGGGAGGTAA
The DNA here is from genome assembly GCA_034783835.1 of Mopalia ciliata. Taxonomy (NCBI): domain Eukaryota; kingdom Metazoa; phylum Mollusca; class Polyplacophora; order Chitonida; family Mopaliidae; genus Mopalia; species Mopalia ciliata. The sequence continues at coordinate 12,825 of JAVFBW010126657.1, forward strand.
TCCATATGTTGCTGTGTTGATCACATGGGTACTTGTTCAGGTAAAACTCTAAATTATCATTTTTTAATTTAAGAAAAGAGAATAGGGAAAAAACGAATTTTATCTGTAAACCATGTTACATTTTTAATCCAATTTGAGTTTCATGTACTACATTTAGATCATTTTATTAAACTGAAAACATTTTTTTAAAATTTTATCAATTTTCCTACTATGTATCTTAAACCGTTGCTTTGGTTTCAAATTCTCTGGTACAAATGTCCCTGGATTGTACAAGACAAGTATCTCCATTTTTAATAGTTCACCACTACTTTAGCTGCTACTCAGTTTCTGTTGCCCTATCTTCTGTCTGTCCTTCCGTCCGTTCGACACAAAAGTTTGTGACCTAGCTAGCTTGAAAGCAAATTCACTGATTAACTTCAAATTTGGTATGTAGCTTCCTCCTGTTAAGATGACGGTTGGTATTGGATTTCACCAAATTCTGTTCAACTCAATGGCCATTATTACATAAATTGAGCATATTGATGTATGTAGCCAAAATGTAGGTGTTGTGAAAGTAGAGAACAAATTCATGGATTAATTTGAAACTTGGTATGTAGCTTCCTCTAGTTAAGATGGCTGATGGGATTGCATTTCACCAAATTTTGTAAAACAAAATGGCAACTATTACATAATTTTAGAATATTCATGCCTGTATGTGTCATGAACAGGATAAGTAGAGAATAAATTCACGGATTACCGTCAAACTTTGAAAATAACTTCCTGTCTTTAAGATACTAATTCAGGACAAATGTCACTTCGTTCCGTAAAACAAGATGGCAGCCATTGCATTACTTTATAATAGTCTTAACCAGTACTGTATATGTTGTGAACACTATACCTCTTTAACAAATTCACAGATTAACTTGGAACTTGAAATATAGTCTCTTCTTATTAATATAACAGGCAGGATTGAATTTCATCAAATTCCATAAAATAAAATGGCTGCCATAGCATAATTTTACAATAATCATATCTGTATATGTTGTTTACATGGTGCCTCTGCAAATAATTTTAGGCGTAACTTTAAATATAATCGCCTTTAATGACAAGAGATAAGATTAAATTTAATCAAATTCCGTTAATTGAAATGGCTGCCAATGCATGATTTTGCAATACATGTTCTGAACATTTTCATTTTGAGATTCACAGATTAACTTGAAACCTGAATTAACTCTTCTAAGACATAGGGTAGGATTGGAAATTCTTCAAAGCAATACGGCTATTTTTTAGCTTGCCGTAACGAAGTGAAGGAACGGTATTGTGAGAGAGGGGGAAATGTGTCGGTGTCCGGTTAAGGTTTTCTGTTCAGCAAATGCCATGCTATTCATATCCTAGGCATACCATTCAAGTTAAG
>JAVFBW010126668.1:0-14217 GCA_034783835.1 Mopalia ciliata
GGAATCGAACCCACGACCCTCAGAGTGAGGCACCGAATCGCCAGCAGTAAATGCAGGCTACCTAGACCACTCAGCCAACTGGCCTTCTCAAGGCCTACTTTTCTCTGTATTTTTTACTTTTCTCTTTTCTCTGTTCAGCCACAAGTTGGAAAGTCTACGAAAAAACAGAGAAAAGTACAAAAACAGAGAAAAGTAGAAAAAAGGCAGAAAAGTAAAAAACACAGAAAAGTCAAAAACAGAGAAATGTACAAAAAACGCAGAGAAGTAGAAAACACAAAAAAGTGAAAAACAGAGAAAAGTAAAAACCTTCTTATGTCCCCTATGGGCCACTGTATAAAACAGCACTATATCTTCATTTTTACTGTGCAAACTTCATTTAAAAAAAACTATTAATTTTAGTGTTTGATACAGAGGGAAGTTTCGCCTTAACCAGTAGGTTATTTAGACTTTTGTTTTTCTTGTAAGCTATAATTGGTCTTTGTGAGAGAGAAGACATTTTAGGTACAAGATTTTGATATTCCTGTAAAAGTAGAAAACTGAGTTCTTGGCTGGTCATATTGGAAAACAAATGGAATTTGTAGACCCTTTACCTGGTTCCCAATTGAAACCCAGTGGATACAAGGTTTGAAGAGTTTGAATGAATCCAATACGCCTCTCTTTCTACAGTTATCTGTTTGGTTTCTTCTTCAATAGGCATGATATCAAAATGATCTTTAACCGAATCATCAGGAAGAGCAAAATGTTCAGCTATTGGGGATATGAGGTTGGATCTAATGGAGTTCAAATGATTGTTGGCTCTAAGCCGAAGGGCATTTTTGGTTTCACCAACATATCGTTTCAGACACTTCTTACAAGTTATATAAGGTATACCACATTTTCTGAATCACAATTCAAATTGTCTACCAAATAATAAACATTTCTAGTTCGTTGCTCGACAAAGGAGGCCTTATCTAGTTTGGGTGATAACATGTAAATTTAAAGGTGTAATTAATAATATGGAGACAGGAATTATTTGAGTGGGTATTACATGAAATTTACATCACAGCTGCACGTCATCATTTATATAAAGTCTCAGTAGTTATCATGTTGTAATTTTCTCAACTACGAGCTAACATTTTACGGGCAATCTGTAGAATTTCACTAAATGAATTTGTCCTTGATTAAAAGGTGGCTGATCATAAATACACATGACGAGGCTTAATTCAAATGGTTAGCCTCCGTTATTCTGTGATGGTCATTGGTACTCCTGTAATCTTACCCCTGAAACTAGGTTCGATTCAGCTTTATTATTATTCTATAATCCGTGTTTTAATCTTAGACCCCTGATGCGTTGTTATTGCAATTCGAGTGATTTTTTCTGTCCTCTGACACGGGCATCATGCACGGGCGTAATTGAACATGTGTGCGCATTGTACCAAACTGTAGACGAGGACAAAGTTATATTTGACACTTTGAAAGCTAAACGGCGATGCTGGTGTCACTTGCCACAGAGGGCGGAACTTTTTATGTTCATTCAATGTTAGACCATACTATGGTGGTTGATTTGCTATGGACTTCTGTCTGTATATAGATAACGTCGTCCATTAATACAGAAGCAAATGTAATTTAAAAAAATAGATTAACGTTAAACTCTTTTTTAATTCATAGGTAGACTCTCGAAATTTTGACATTTATCGGCTGATTTTAACCAATGAAACCATGATGGAACACGCCAAGTGTTGTTGACGAGGCAGTGATGATTCAGAAGATGTCGATTCTAGCGTATTCTATCGAATGAGGTGGCCACATTTGATTTTTACACATCCTCTTAATTCAATATTTCGGCATTTATAATGCCATCATCATGATATGTTCTATTCTCCTGACGATGGCATTATAAATGCTGAAATATTGAGCTTAAGTCTTAAGCGGAACTATATCCCATTTTCCTTCTATCGGCCGATATTTTCTTTTTCCGCGAATACAAGTTTTTTCTAATCCAACATTAAATCCTTTTTTTTTGGACCCAAATACAACTTTTTTCGAGTTATACTAATACTTTCTACGGACCTTAACAAGATAGTCGTTTATTGTACTTCACTTGCAAACCGGTATAGCATTCTCGCCAGTTTCCGCGCTCTGTGAGAGAGGTTGTGATTTCATCGGTAAATCCATGTATATTGTTTTCCCAGGAAAAATGTGAAGGTCTCATTCATGAGAATATGTTAACAAGTTCTGAGTTAAATGATAATGTACAGGTTGATTCTGGCTTCAGCCCTAATGATGTTAAGCCAGGCAGAAAGAAGACAAGGAAGTCACCTATCGGACTGGATCGACTCTCAAACTGACCCCTGGTCCTAAACTGGTCTGACTGGTTTAGCTTAACACATTGAAAACTATAAAATCACAGGCTAACCTCGATGATCATATAACCAAGTTTGGTAGTCTAGAATATTGCAACCGTATCAATACACCGGTATGTTGTAACAATTTTGTACAGTTGAAGGTCAATGCCCTTCTGGTAAAAGTTTCTAACAAATTGAAGCATTATTAAATGAAATAATAATTTCATTTTATACTGACAACATTTTCCCGTAACTTTGACAAAGACTAGAGTTCTACCAATGGACTTTCTTGGCCTTACTCGAGGGCTACAGAATAGGATGGACACACAGATTGTATACGTCACTCATTTTAAAAACTTCTCTTTCGCTGAGAAATATATCAACAACCTTTGTGAAATTTCAATTAAACAAGTTACTATGCACGGAGAAAAGGGTGAGTGGTGGTTATTAAGGTGATTTATTTTCCACATTATAAATTACTGACCAAACTTACAAACAATACAACCAATCGGACTGCTGAAAAATCTACATTTGCGAATTCGAAATAATATGGAATTTGTAAGATATATGTAACTATAAGAATTTTTTAGGTAGTTTTGAAATATTCAATACATTTTGACGAACTTAAGCAATACAACTGAAATATGTTCCTTCTCTTCGAAATGCAGCTTCACAATGACGTTTTAAAGTAAAATATAGTGTACTGGTAGGCTGCCTTAGTGTAATTATTAATCTGGAAGAAACAGAAGTGGAGCTAGGGTTTTTTTTTTTTTAAAAGATTTTACAAAAATCTGAGAGCCAGCGTCTCGTTCTGAAAGAAAATTGAGCCCTCGGCTAATAAGAAAGGATGATAAAAATTCAAAAATTTAATCGTAAGTTGCCTTTGGTGTACCTGTTACACGCGTTTGTCAATCTGGCTAAGAAAACAGAAAAAGTAGGAATTTTCAGGGGCGATAACCCAGACTGATTTTATTTAGACACGTTCCATCTCTTTTTTATTTTATTTGATCTGATCTAACTATCGAACGTCCGGCCAAAGCTGTAGGCCAACCTAGATGTACTGAAAGTTCAACGTTGGTTATGCAATTACTACTTACAGACAGTGGCACTTCTCTCGTCGACTGGACTGGCATGCAGTCATAGGAGTTAAAATGCATTTATCTACAGCGTAAAACTTAAATTAAACAAATATACGCGAAGTAACCGAGCAGTCGGACTTTTGTCTCTGGACAGTCAAAGTGACCTCACATGACTTAGTTGTGTATGTAAACATGCAGATGTTTTCGTAATACAGGTGTATATTTGTGTGGTTATGTTTACGATGGATTGATGAAGGCCCCTATGCCCGATACGCACAAAGAAAAAAGAAACACGTCAGACAAAACTCACCTGGCCTATATCAGAAACTGCGACACTGTAATTATTATGTTTAATATTTAGTCATCGTTACTAGTAGGTCTTCAAACGCAAATCGATATTATTATCGATTAAAATAAATTATACAAAAAACCATTGTCTTTCGTAGGTTTGCACCACTGCATTACCAAACTGAAACTATATGATCCGGACTGGTTTTGTGTTTAACATGCTTAGTATGGTTTCTATAGCCCGGCTTTTTAGCAGGACTGCTAACACAGTTGGGCGTCTGGTTCACTAAGCGAACTCACTGCTAGCCAGTGTCTATAGAGCCTCTGATGTTCGCGCTGGATTAAAGCTGGAAGGGACGAATAAAGGGCAATCGCTTACCACCCAGTCCATGCGAGGCTGCCGACACCAGCCCTGTAGTGAACCGACAAGTTTCGCCTGAGTGAACGATCTTGACCTGTTTGTTGCGAAATAGTATAGGTATTGTCAACCGGAGATACGTCAATGTTGTTTTCCACCGGAGAATGACGTGGTCGCCTACTCAATAGCCTGGCGTTTATTAATCTGTAGTTTTTCCCGGATAACATATATATATATATATACCGGTATAGCTGTTGTTCAGCAGTTCAATGATTATAGACTTTCGCGCTGGAATGGATTACATATCACTCCTATTTCAGCTCACCTTTTTGGGTGTGTCATTTCCAGGTGTTGTACTAACACAAGGTAAGGAGATTATATACTTATTTTTGTCATATATATTATCACGGTGTTATTGTTTTACCGTACTTTTAATGTATACTATACTATGTTATTACTGCACATTATCGCATTGCTAGTATACCGCCGCACCTAGTCTTAAATTATGTATGATCTTCCCTATTTTATTGGGACCATTTACATACCTGACATATAAAATGGCAACAAGAATATGGTGAAAATAAGATGTCCTTTAAGGCCATGCCTATGTTCGTGATATTAATTTACTGTTCTCATCTTAAACCACTAGTCGAGCACAAAACGCCCTATAACTTGAACTGCTAGCTTTAAACGTTTATCGAAAGACCAAAAGTACAGCTATTATGTGTGTACATGCATGTTTAGCGTATATATAAAATTATATTATATCATGACATATATAAAATACACGGGAAAAGTACGAGGTCATGAAGGAGAACCCTCATCACTGCGGTTAAATTCCATGTAAAGTGTTTACCAATTTGCGTGTTGATGGCGAATTAAGCTTAGCTACACGTACACCTATGCACATCTACTTGTTCGTAGAGGCGAAACGTACCGATGTATAGCCTCTGTCTGAAGTGGGACCCCCAAAATAACTTCCCTAAGACTGATTTGATTTGGCGCATGTAGTAGTTGAAGCTGCAGAAAAACATGGCGGTAGAAGAGCGTAACATGTGCCTAAATTTAGCCGATGTTAAACGAGTGAAGCGTGCTATAGTTTAAAAGGATGCATCTCTGAATAATCTCTGCACGGTTCTGCGTTAATAAGAATTATTAACTTGTGCAGATATTGGGTAGTGGTGTTATAATTTGTAGGATGACACGCCAGTCAGACATTGTTTACTGACGTCAACTAACCGTTTAAGGGGGATTCCTGCGCGGAACTGCGAGAGACTAAGAGTGTCGGCTCTTTGTCTCCAGGCAGGTTAATGGGCTAGTGCCTACCCATGGGTATGATAAAACGGTCTGAAGTCAGGACATCTACTCAGTGTAATGTAACCTCCCTAGTCAGTTCCTCTTATGTTGGAGCACATATATCATTCTTCATTATATGAGGTTAAATATCTGGCCACCTTGTTTAATTGATAATATTGCCATAGCAACTCAACACATTTCTAATGTTCTAAGCAGCAGAATCGACCATCTGATGGAAATGGGATTAGGCCTTTGCCTAGAATTTATGAAAGACCCATAATATCTGACACACAATTATTACAGCTATTAATAGATACATGAGAAAGGCCGTTTAATCTAACGCCTTATTCCCGACCTCTTCTGTTGGTCCTACCTATGTAGTTATGGTTTATAGGCATTTAATGCTTCGTATCTCCTGTAACAGTCTGTCTGATACAGGTCGTGTGAGAGGCGATCGTTTTCTAGATGAAGGTAAAATTATCTGCATTGAATGGACTTGACTGCAAAACAGCCTAAATATCACCATGCCTAAACGGGCTAATTTTCACTGCGGAGATCCCATTAATTTAATCGACAAGTTCTACTTTAGAGTTCCTAAACATTAACTGGCCCAGCTCAACAGAATGACCGTGTAAACCAGCCAAAACTGAGCCCATATTAGAAGCCTCCAACAACATCCGAACAATTGGTCTCTAAATATAGACCGCTAAAGAGAAATCGACGCCGTCTTCCTTCATGCTTCACGTATGCCCATCTGCATTGAAAAGCTAAATGGTACTTGAGACGGAGATTCCAAAAAAATAGAACAACCACTGGATTTGGATAGCATTTCAACTGTGAACAGAAAACTTGCTCTTGGTCCGGTTTATAAGTTGATTTCGAGCGCGGCTTTTCGTTATAATTTTGCCCTCAGTCCTACGCGCGTACACTCTTTGAATCGGCTTATCCCATTGGCCGGAGGTTTTAGGGCAAAATCCCAGAGGGGACAAGATTGTGTGCCCTTATATGACCCAGATAACACGAACGAGGTTTGTAATGTGCCAAGGTTAATACACCCATGTCTTAACTTTGGCTCGCGAAGATGATCCTCCACCAAACAATGGGACATTCCCGTCGCACGTGGTTAATACCGTTATAACAATGCTGATCACATCGTCTGCTGTTAACTTTACACATAATGCTGGCTACACATTTCCATCTTACTCAACATAGACATTTACATATACACCTTAGGTACGTTTGGTATTCCTCTCCGGTATTAACAGTTTAATCTGGTGTTAGCGGTTAATAGTCTTACCAGCAACTATAGAACTAAATTGTTTCGACAATTGCTGTTCCTCTTATGTGCGCAGAGGGATTATAGTTTTTATTGCAGTGTTGTGATTACAATACATAAATGCACTGGAGCTAACATCTCTTTTAACCCAAGCCCCATCCCCCCCTCCCACACCCCCATTTGCCCCATTAATGAGTTACCATCTCCTTCAAGATATATTGAATAAATGAAGAGAGCAAAATTAGATTGCCCGCACCGTGATTCAAACCCGGGACCTTTGGGTTACAGACCTAAGCCTCTACGACGAAGATATCATGGCATGGTAACCAGTGAATCCTGTTGTTTTGTTTAATGCCACAAAGTATTCTTAAAGAGAATGTCCAAATGATGATACGATGCCCCAAAGTTATGCCAGCCGACTGGGTCTATATCCCCCACACAGCCAAGTGGCGCTCGAGTGGCAAACTTGCCTGATGGAGAACCAAGATAAGCTTTTACAATTTACCAAGGGTATAGCCGTTTAAATAAATCTCCCGTTCAGTGGTAATAGTATGGGACATTCTTACGCTTCATAACGTTTATATCGATCCTGCCTTGAACAGCCCATCCTCAGCACCATATATAGCTACAGTCAATGGACGACTCATTCACAGCTTCGTACGTCTTGCACAACATGCTCTAGATTGTTTTGACGGTTTAATTAGCATAATTTTCCGTTTAACAGATGCCACATAATCCGTTACTTCCATGTTGGTGCTTCTCATATGATCCGTGAATCATAATAATGTATTAAAGGAAGATTATCCAGCATGAAGCAGGTCTTGTGATGTAATAATAAAATTTGTTTGTCTCTCATAAACTCTATGATAGAGTGGCCCTGGTAGAAGAGAATCATTTACTGATTTCCCTGAGGTCATCCTTAATAACTTGTCCAAGAGTCCGCCTAGAAGAAAGCAAACATTGTAATTCCACACCATCACCACCAGTCTATAGATTCATCATTAATAATGAGGGGGTGAATTGGATCATCACATAACTTTAACAGTTAGCTGTGGATGTGTCTTCTCGTGAAAAGCCCTGCAATCTCAGATTTGATCAATGACCGCTTAGATACACGTTTGAACAGTCGAAGAGATGCCAGGGGTTTAGCTCCATATTTTTATCCAATTTTAATTTTGTTGAACAGTTGTTTACTCTGTTTTTCGAGAAATTGAAGTTGGAAAAATACAATTGTATATCATCTATTTAATTTATTCGATAAATATTATGGTTTAAGGTATAGTTAATGGCTTGATAGTTTCATTTTTCTATGTTTTATAGATGTCAATAAACACCTTGCTGCTTAGTATCGTTTCATTGATGTGTATAGCATTTACATATTTATTTTTAAATTTGTGTATGACACTCACCCTGTCTACAATTACAGCTGATTTTTATCTGGACTGGTGTTATTAAACGATGTGCTTTTTAAGTCCAATCGTTTAATAAAATCATATTTATATCTTGTAACAACGACAAACATGGTTGTCAGCGTGCAAAATACCCAGAACGAGCAATCGATAATAGGATTGTCATTTTCTCTCTCAAAACAATGTCATTGGTTAAACCAAAATAAACATTTCCTCATCGTTGTTTACTGTATTAATTACATGACTACCATATATGAACGTATACATCCGGTGATTTGTGAATACAGGGCGACCCGGAACTACAGTGACATCAACATATATTGTTCATCAAAATAGCATGCTGGATTTTTCAATTTTATCCAAACAAATGTAATGATATGTAATAAGTATCGCCTGTAATAAAGCAATAACAGTCCTGCGTCTCTTTGTAAATATGAAATGAGTTTGCAATCATTCTCGTAATAATTGTTGCAGTTTCATCGCATAGACTAAGTATTCAGCCTCCCCATGGGATTGGTTTCTGGAACTATGCAGTGTCCATATGTATGTTCGGCTTCATTATATGATTAACATTAGTATGCTGTCTATCTCTTGTTTAGATTACTGTAACGCTTGGGTTTTAAGCGGATAACCACTGGTCAGGATAAACTATTTCCGGTTCCTGGACACACCTCTGGATAGTTTTTGCAGGGATAGCATAAACCACAAGAAAATGAAACGGCAGTCCATTTATAGATTTCTTTTTGTATATTGGAAATTCAATGAATCGTGATGTGATAAATGAATGCCAGTACTGTTTATTAATTATATCTCTTCTACAGATGGTCTCCGTGTTGCCCACCCCTTACAAAATAATCCTATAGGATCCTATAATAGGTGTTTTTCTATGGAATCCTTTAAGATCCTATAGGATCCTATAATAGGTGTTTTTCTGTGCAATACTTTAAGATCCTATAGGATCCTATAATAGGTGTTTTTCTATGGAATCCTAAATGATTTTATAAGTATTCTATTGGACATCCTATAGAATTTGCCAACATAATAATCAGAAGTGAGGATTATCATTTACAGACAAAAAACAGAACAATAGGGCTATTTTCCTTGACGTCCCCTTACAATATTGTGTAATAATCCATAGTTATTACACAATTCTCATGAGCTCAATTTTCTCCGCAGATTGTATATTTCGCAAGACCCACTCGGTTGCATGGTGGGTTTACTATATGTATGGGGCTGTAAAGGTTGACTTTATTGATTTTCATGCGTTGTCTCTTTCGGAGGGTGATTGTTACATTTGTTGGAAAACACCACCACTGTATTCACAGGAGACATTATTTATTTCCCTGACTTGGAAGTATTCCCGGCAGAATAATTGTACAATTGCTCCAATAAGACTCCACATTTTACGTCAACTAGTTGTGTTGTGACATGAAAGTAAATGTGTGTCCTTTTTCTTCAAATTTCACGCCGTTCATAGTTTTCTCACGGCGAAAGAAGTTCGATTGTATATATTGAACTCGATTCAAATGTAGATGTAATACATTATAACTGGATTTTCCGGACGTTCTTTTTTCGTTCTTTCCAAAGGCTTTACCGACATAGTGAATCTTGTTCAAAGATGTTTCCCATAAGTGTCTGCAACTGAATTAATCCTATATGTTGATTCTGTCACTCAATTGTAGAAACGAACCCGGTCCCGTCGTTCAGAAATCATTGTCTGTTGTCAAGTACAAATAATTAACGAGATTATAAGCCTTTTCAAGGTTGTATTGATCCTATACATATAGAAACAAGGCAATTTTTTTAGGTTAGATATTTAACGCCAAATGCGTGATGTTGTTGTAACAATGACTTTGTAAGTTATTATTTCTATCAAGATACGTTTCCATGGTAACTAATGAATTCAATGGAGGTGTTTATATTGCAATGTTCGTCCAATGTTCGGTTAATCGGGTTATGGGTTGAAACAGTGAACATATTTTTCTGACATGTGGATTTGTTTTTGTAAAATGGACATAGCCAAGAATCCGCCATAACACGGACCAATTTAATCAGGCTGTAGTGTTGATCAAATTCCCCACGACAGACCAGATGTCACTTCAAGCCTGTCGTCCGATAACGACCTAAGTTTATTATACCTCACTGGAGTGGTGTGCTGTTCTTTAGTAAGCAGTCCCGAGGCATGGTATCTCAGCTGGGGAGTATAAAGTAACAGCCTCTACATTGTCCACTGGCTTCTGATTGGCAGAGTAACTGGTCAGGAGCCAAACCGACTTTTACTGTTAATAAGGGATAGAGGAGAACAATTGGAAGTCGTGGACAAGCTCACCATTTAGATCCGATTCATTTAATCTCAGCAGACTTTGCATTTTATTGTTCTTCAAGAAGTCTTTTTCAGCAAAAATCATAAAATTACCGCATTTAATGAACATTTGATTAAATTGAAGTTTACGAAATAAAAAAAGCTTATCTGGAGAACAAGTTGAACCGACTCAGTTTCTTAATACCATATGTTAAGCCCGTCTATATTTGTATATAGGGTACTTGGTTAAGCCCCAATCAAACATACAAACAAACAAACAAACAATCTATAATTGCACACGTACCACAACAAAGTTTTTAAGTTTGCAAAAAATTCTTTTTATGATAGTTTTCGAGCATTCACCTAGTACATATAACCATTTTGTCTTTCACGATGCATCTGATCAATCCCAATGTTATCAGACTTCCACAAGAATGTCTAAACGTGGCATGATGTTACTATGTTATAACCGCTGAATAAAGCTATATCATCCAGCAGGACAAAATGTCTACTGTAAAACTAACCGGTCAAGGCACAAGACCGGCTTCGCAATGTACGGAACGGATTAACTGTCGTTCAGGAGTAATGCTAGTAAAGGGAGCGTGCTTACACATCATGTCATTCAGATCGATCCTGATGATAGGTTGATAAGTAACCAGTTATAGAGACAACAGTCTTACCGTTTTCACCACGCTGTTTACCAAAAACATCACAACAATTGGCTGTAAAAACAACACAATTATGCCGAGGGAAATTTCCATCAATAAATGATTGATCATGTTTTCGTTATTTTCGAAAGAATTAACATATTTATATACACCATAATTGTTTATATAACCATTACTATAAAACTAGTGGTTGTGTTTTCAAGCAAATGCAACGATCACCCTCCCAAAGCGACAGTCGGTTAACATAATAAGTCACATTGTTATATTGAAACTGCATGACAACAGAGCAGGTTGTTAAAATATACAATAGTTCGACGCTTCAGAATATCATGTATTGGTCTGTGGGCAACTCGGATTAAATAACCCCATGATTTTGTTTTCTCTATAGTTCATCACTTTAGACTTTCATGTTGGTGTGTGGGCAACTCTGGTAAAATCACCACATGGTTTTGTTTTTTCTATAGTTCTGTAGACCCTCGGGTATATGATTTAGTCACATGATGTATCTCTCAGTGCAAATCGCAGGGATGGTTTTTACGAGGTTTCATCCCGATTTTCCACTGTAATATGGCAGGAAACAGTGTGAAGTGGACAATCCGTCGTCATACAAGCGAAATACTTTTGAGTACGACGTTGAGCTCCAATCAAACAAACAATGAAACAAACAAGTCTAAGTACGTCACTTCATAATATCGTGTTTGTCTGTGGACAGGGTCGAGACCGTCCACAAAAGAGATATGATAAATAACCAGTATAGTGGCATTCAAATAAGTATTGATAATAACTGAAATAATTTTATCTCGCGATTCTTTGAATTTCCCACCAATACAATAAATGCTTTTAATATATTGTTGATTCATGTTCCGTTTTAAGATAATATCTATGGATACACCATCCTGTGACAGAAAGTGGTTTTCAAAAAGAGACTGAAATTGAGGAATGGACAACTGACCTATAGGTAATGAGCAATCAATACCAAATACATTGGTCTGTATAAAGTAATGTGAGGTCTTTCTACAGAGACGAGGATTATGTGATGAACGCGGCTGACAAACAAACTAGGTTCCTTTTGCTCCTTCAACTAATCTGGACTTGACGTAAAACTGAATTACTTTGATCAGCCCGAAAACTACATCATAACGAATAGTGTCCTGATCTGTGGTAATCTGCTTAAAATCCAAGCGTTACAATAATCTAAATAAGAATATGACGGCATGGAAATCATATTATGCGAAATGGTAACATATATGTGTGTCTATTACTAACCAAAATGATTACTAAGATTTTATTATTATAATTTTGGTTTATTTAAAATATATATGTTTTTTTAAATCCGATAATGACGACGAAGATAGATATGAGAATTTCTTCTGATATAATGTTTCAATATGAGGAAACTGCGATAATTATAACATCTGATATAATGTTTCAATTCGAGGAAACAGCGATAATTGTTACGAATATTATTTATACATTTACGAAAAAAAGACTGACTGTTATTGTTTTATTTCAGACTTTGTTTTCATACTTAATATTATTTTTGAGGGGATAAACTGACAAAAAGGCCTTTTTGTAATATCGTGTTATTTGATGGACAACATCCGTTGATGACACCCTGTGTTCAAAAGGTGTTAAGGTAAATAATAGTTATAAAATAATGTTAGGGCTGGACAATTTGGATATAAAGCTTAATTATACGCAAGGTAAGCCTAAACCAATCGATAAATTATATCACATGTATGGTTTCATGAATCCTGAAATAAAATGAAGAATATTCTGATTAAGCATACAAAATATAATAAACATCACAGCATTTGTTTAAAGTTTCAAAAGCCAAATTAAAATTATTTCGCATAAAACTCAAGCTTTAGTTACAGTCCTTTAGAGTTTTACAGTCAATCATTATAAATAAAGTGTCGTAAAGCGTTCACGACACTCGAACCACACGGAAAAACGTCATTCTAACTGTGAAGCAGTTTTCTGGCTTTGATAGCAGCTTGGCGTTTTCCGATAGGTTCCGATGGCTGTGCCGTGGATACTAGTCATTGTTCTGGTTGGAGCATTCTATTGGATAGGGTACTTTGATTGCGGGACTAACCGGACAAAATGCTGACAGTTGCTGACATATCTAGCTCGTTCGGGGTTTTATCTGCATGTCGATATTAAACCATGTGTGTGGTCGTTACGAGGTACAACTGTGATGTTATTAAGCGATTGGTCTAATAAACGTCTTCCTGTAAGAACTCTTGATAAAGGTGTAAATCATTTGTAATTGTAAACAGGTGTGTGTCATACGCGAAATGAGGGTTAACACATTTATACGCATCGCGAAAACGACACTTTAGCCACAAGATGTGTATTGGCCTCTGTAAAACGTATGTGCACTTAGTGTAGTTTATGGGGCGGTCAAACGACCAAACCATCAACTATAGTCTACCTCAAATCATTTATAACACTTGTTTTGATAGATTATTGTGACACATTTCTCACAACGTTGAAATCTATGGTGAGCAATTTTTTTCTGCGAAGATACATCCATAACTGAGAATCAAACCAAATTCACCCCCTCATTATTGATGACGAGTCTATAGACTGGTGGTGGTGGTGTGGAATTACAATGTTTGCTTTCTTCTCCTCGGACTCTTGGACAAGTTGTTAGGGATGAGCTCAACGAACTCAGTTAACGGTTTTCTGCTGTCCGGTCTACTCTAGTGTAGAGTGTGGGACAGACAAACTGACTAATTTGGTTATAAGGTCCCAGGGCGTGCTTCAAGCTGGAAAATCTCCCTTTGCAGCAATATTATAGTCAGTATTAGTTGAGCTCGTTCAGCAAGTCTGGAGCCTTTTTGTCCAATAATCTCCATCTCGTCTGCAGTTGATCTTTTCTGTGAACAGTGTGATGATCCTCTGATTCAGCGGCAACAGGAAGCACACACATGGAAGTAACAGACATCGTTCACAAATTTTAATGTCAACATTCCATTTACAGGATTTATTGTGAATTTCAAGAATCGTAACATCAAATTGTTTCAGCTATTATCATTTGTTAATGGAATGTTTAAACTGTATTTATCATATTTAACAAATGGAAATCGTCCTATGGTCCTAATCGCGGTGTCTGTCACTTCACCAGTGGCCTGTATATTTGGCTAGTCTCGGTACCTAGTGGCCGCTATATTTGGCTAGTCTCGGTACCTAGTGGCCGCTATATTTGGCT
>JAVFBW010126679.1:3367-14216 GCA_034783835.1 Mopalia ciliata
CCCCCCCCCCCCCCCCCCCCCCCTGTCCTCCGCCCTTTGCAAAAGTGAATGGTTGACCAATATTAAACTGGAATATCTGAGGCCCCATTGGAACCATACCTTTAAAGATAATGAATCCATAGCCCATTTTTCTGTGAGACAATCCTTTTACCTACAATTCAGATAGAAAAGATTAACAATAAAATTAATTTTACCCTGTTGAAAACACTATTTAAGCTATTACAAGGTCCAGAAATGAAAAACAAAAACTTGTCAAATGTTATTAAGTAAAAGCCCATTTACTTAGCATTACGGTAAGTATACTTAAAACTAGACATCTCTTTCAAATAGATTTATCTCCTGGAAAAAAACAATGTAATGAAAATCAATTTCAGTGGACCACTCATGGGTACAATTGCATTACCCACCTGTAGCATTATTTCACTGTATAAGAATCCTCATTTTTACATAAACTGAAAGGTCAAGGGTTAGGGTTATGGTTTGGGTCAGGGGTGGGGTTAGGATTAACGGAAGTTCATAATAGTGGTCTTATGCCAGATACAGATTTCGGTTACCTTCTAATAAGCTATATAACCGAGCGAACGAACGCCTTGCCTTCATCTGCTTTTTACAATTCAGACACGAGTTCTCTCCTGAGGAATGTGAAACCCGCGTCATCTAATAGCAGCCGAATTGGGATCATATATGATCTTATAACCCCCTGGTTCAGCCCTTTCTACACACTGTATTACTTTCGGACATGACATGATACGTTACACTGTATTCATTAAGAATGGCCTTATTTATGTAAATAGTGTGTTACCAGCTGGGTGTGATCAGGTGTTTCTTTTTCCGGGGTTTTATTGATTGCAATTCCACAAATTACTAGTTGAGCAAGTTTCATCTTCGATATTAAAAAATAACTAAATAAACCCCATGCAGCTAAAATAGAAATTAGAAGAAAATAAATATGACATAGCCTTTGTACCGTACCCTTATGTAGTTTATTATTTTCCTATAAATGAGAGAGAAAAATTTCCTTGCCTCTACCGGGAAACGAACCCAGGATTTTTGGGTTAAAGGTCCAACACTGTAGTATATAACAAACGCCTGTGGTATCGGCTAGGCAGAACCCAAAATATTTTCCTAATTTATTAATTGTGTACCGTAGATTACAACAATCTTGCTAGCTACCCGCGGTTGAATTAACCCCTAAAAGAAATGTTCAACTAACCGACTTCATGTCCAGTTTCTTAGTTTCACGCACGCACTCTTAACTTGCCATATATAGACCAGAGCCATTAACACAGAGTGCTGTTTACAGATCGATGTCTGTAAGGTTAAGAATCCCCATCAGAGAATGAGTACCGATATAGATCAAACCAGACTAGTGTCGACGACCAGATTACTGGATGTTATTCTTACTTCAGTGATTTAATATATTAAGGTTTTTGTTTGTAATATAATACCTTGTGAGATATGAGAATGTTTCATTAATAGCTAGAATTTACAATCGATTTTCAGTAACTTGATCATTTAATCCAATCATCTTACAAACAGAGTAAAATTTGCTATACATGCTCATTTAACTCCGATGAAAGGACATAAACTCTACTAGAACATAGACCTTGAGAATTTTTATCAGTATTTTAAAAATATGAATGAATGTGAAGAACAATCTGTTGAAGAAAGTGTCAACCATGACATTGGCATCTATGTGTGTGTTGATATACGGTGGTTTGTAATTTAATTTTAAAAGTTTTACACCACTGAGAAAATATTTACACCTTAGTAAAAACGTTTACACCGCAGAGAAAACTTTTACACCGCGTAGAAAACTTTTACACCCCGTAAAAAGCTTTTACACAGCGGTGAAAAGTTTTAGAGATTTACACCGTGCAAACAACATTAACACCGTAGTGAAAAAATTTAAGCAGCGGTGAAAACTTTTACACAGCGGTGAAAATGTTTAAACTGCAGAAAAAATTTTGCGCCGCTGGGAAAACTTTTACACGGCGTTTGTAATTCACGTGCCACAGTTCCGATCTCACTGTTAACTTATCCAGCTTGCTAAAACTAAAGTATACTATAAAAAGCTTTAGTGTACGGCAATACTATTCCAGTTATATTGCGTGTTCATGAAGACAAATATACTTCTTTTTCCATACATCTTACTGGTATTTCTGCAACATTTCGATATTTATTTATAGATTGCAGTCGATAGGTTGAAAAATTCAGAAACAAAATCTGATATAATAGGTATAACTGGGTTCATAGAGAGTTGTTGAAATTTCGGTGTTGTGTGCTTCCCGTAGAGAAAGATCCACCGTCTTCACCTGGATCAAAAATCGGGGCCATTATACCGCAAACCTTCGTAGCTCTGACACAAATTGGCACCGAATTTGGACTTTAACTGATACACATCAAAGGTCCTATTATGATGCCAAGTCCACGGATAGGGTCCGATGATACCTTCAGTCCAATAACATAAAGAATAACTGCACTTTTGAAAATTAAGATGCCAGTTCAACATCCTTTCCAAAATGAATCAGGTGATTCCAATCTCTCTCAAATCAATTCAGATCTCACCACGATATGCTAGTAGCATGTTTTCCACTTCAAACATTTTCGGACTGGTTTAAAACTATAAAGACCCTCAGCCAAAAACCTTTCTACTCAATGTTGGAATAAACAATAAGAACAATCTGTGGTCAATTCCGCTAATGCGGAAAATGGTAACAACTCCTATCTCACCAGTGTTGAAAGACGACCTCGAGATGTCGTAGTTTAACCAGCTGATAAAGTACCAGGTATGGTCCTTATGGCTAGGCACGATTATATAAATGAAACAGAACACCAGCAGAGTAATCTTCACCATTATAAAAAGTCTATATGACCGGAAATTTTAAATAAATGAAGACAGAAAAATTTGTTAGCTACTTAACATTAACAAAAGGTGTCTATTCTGTTATTTATGTACACATTTAACGACCTTAACGAGGGTATGATGATGAATATCAACTTATGTACTTCTGTTTGCCGACTACGCGGTTTTGTTTACAAAAAAAAAAACCTGAGCTAGACTTGTCATATACTGCAAAAATTGAAAAGTTAATGTGATAAATAGGACATAACTGTGTAAATACAAACCGTGAAAAATTGTGATTTCTGGAACCGGTAAATATGTATATACTATTACTATTGTAGAGAAAGAAGATGTTGCTTGCCTCCGCCATAAAGGGGATTATAGATGGAATTACGAATAGTCAGGTGTAGAATTAATGGAAAGCTTGCTCTTTGCCTAAATTTAAAATTATCAAATTCCCTAAATTTGATAATGTAACGTACATTTGGCAGTTTTCATTTAATAACAGTAAAAACTAAATGAGGGACAGGTCAGTTATACTATCCTGTTAGCTATTACAATATCATAAACAACAAAAGGGGTCTGTATTATTTAGCTAATCTGGAGCGGATTCAAGGTCTGAATAGGAATGAAGTTATTACAGCTGGACATATGAGATAGACTTTCAACTTGACGGGATGTCATCTTATAGCGGAGTAAGTTGAGTAGCGCTTCCAGCAAACGGACCTTGATAAACAACCTTGGCATTAAATCTATGAACAATAGGGGTCTATTACATATATAATCCGTAGTGCCTTCCAAAGAAATCTGTGTTGACTTCTTTCTCAAGTAACTTTTTTTTTCTCGTCAATACCAAACATGCAATAGTGTGTAGGACGTGTATTCCCAGATTTCGTGTTAAGCATTGATATCGGCTGAATCAGGGCTGAACTATTTCTTTCAGAATAGGCGTTTACCATCAATTAAGCCCGATAAACTACGTTATATTTCATTTGCAATGCACTCAAAAATGGTCAGAATCGTCATTTTATCGTAAGACTCCGTAATAGCATTGTGGCTGGATTGAAGCTATCTGTCACCCAACCCCTAATCAAATCCCGTTACGTCATACAATCTATTCTTGTAACAGCAAGTGTGAAACCCGTTAAGCTGTTTACCCTACGTAAACCAAGTCCGTCTTATCCATTTTTATAATCTTCCCTTCAAATAATGTTCTCCCTCAAAAAGTGCCTTTACTGCTGAAAATAAATCACATTTGAACGACATTAAGAAGTTGGCTTAAATAATTGTTATATTCAAAAGGATAGGCAGATGTTAAGATGTAGATTAAACTCTCAACAATGATCAAAAGTGTGTATGCATGTTTCCGTAACGAGCCAACGGTATCTATGATTTGTTTCGCGGCAAGACGGGTATTATATAAATTAATATAAATACAAACATCACGGTCCAAGTACAAATTGTAATGCCGCCATATTCTTAACCTGGTCCCCGTCTGCCACAAAACATCATGCTTCAATGTAGGGAAATTACAAGATTAGAAGTACTCAAACTCAGTAGCTATAGGTATTCGACAATTATAAAATAGTGGAAATGAAATAAGATAGAAACGTAGTATCCAATAAATTAAGAAGTTGTTATCCATACTTAAGTCTCTCTAGTTTTCTATGTACTCCCGACTTCTAAATGTCACTCAAAGAATCTATTTGTAAATAATTTAACACAATTAGCTTTCATCAATACACAAACTTAACAGATGTTCCCCGCAGTTGTAGCGGGAGAGAGCTTAAAACCCCAGCACAATAGAACATTATATTATGTTATATGAGACCTCCTTTTCCCTTGCGTACTATATCAACACTCCCTGCAGCTCATTTCGGTCTTAACCAAAGTATTCGTTGTATATATGATGTGCAGTACAAATTATCATTTTGTTCATCAGTCTGTAACCACGAATGTGAGAACCGGTATTCTGTCTCCTTTCAGCTGCTGGGACTAGTGGTGGATTTCAGTGTGTTTCAGCAATTTCAACCGAACATTTCTCCAAGAAACAGACAGGAAAGGTCATCGGAGTGTATATGGCCGCCTTTGGATTTGGAAAATTTTACTACTCCTTTTTATTCCAGATCTTTTTTGAACGTCAAGAAACTTTAGGGCCATTTTACTTGACTCTTGCTATTTCATTAACGTCCTTGGTAGTGCTGTGTTCTTTTCTACACCGACAGCCCACAAGGGAAGATTCTGATCTCCTCTTTTCTGATTTCAATAAAGAATTAAGCCCGAAAACTATGGCCAATACAAAAAGCGAAAAGCGCATAGAATGTCCAGTGTCACATGTGGACAATTTGTTGACTTCACGGTACTTTTACCTTATGGGAGGAAGTTATATTTTAAATGTGACAGGTACAAACACGTTTATGAACAATGTTACAGGTATTGGAGCCGCTGTGGGAATGAAACATCCACTCAATTTAGTCTACATTTTGTCCGTTGGTATGGTGACTTCGAGGCTAACATTTGGAGCATTGTACGACTATTTTGGCACTCTGCGAAGCGGTTTCACTCTGTTGTATATACAGGGTCTAGTTTTCACAAGCTCCATACTCATTTGCCTTTTCTGGCTGGACCTTTCCACGGTTTACTTTATGGTCTTCTTGGCTTCCATAGGTTGTGGAGCAGGTTATTTTCTGCCGTTAGCCATGCTGGTGTCCGAATTCGGTATTCCAAGTTACCCAATGATAATCGGGATTGTCGACCTTGTATATGTACCTTCCATTCTAGCTAGCCACATAATAGCGGGTTGGACTTATGACTATGCAGCTAATCGAACGCAGACTACAGATCTGTTTTTCAAAGAATGCTTCAACGGTACCTACATTATGATATTATCCTTAATTACCGTAGTGTTCATTCTTCAAACTGTGAATGCTGTCCTGTGTTACGTCAAATTACGTCGGTAGAATAATTGCACAGAAAAACAATGTAATTGTGTTAAATCCGTCTAGTAATCCACGTTGCAGACGTCACAGGTGTTCTGTTTTGTCAGACAAGCTGATAAGGGTTGTTTTTATTTGGGTATAACGCCGTACGTAAGGCTATACTACCCAGATTGGAACGAGGGTTAAAACAAATGCAGATATAAACACATCTGATTTGAATGGCAAAGGATTCACTCCCACAGAGTGCAGCCGCTGTTTGAAAATCATTTATTCTAAGGACCTACTCCTTTTTAAGAAATTTGAAATACTCTTCCGGGCGGACGAATTGTTAAAAGAATCTGGTCGACTCGACCAGAAATAAACCTGGTTCAGTCCTGACCGACCAGGAAAGCTTTTGCTTGTTCGAACTGACTTTCAACAAAAAATAATTTATAATTATTCTGCCAAAAGCTTTTGAGTTCGACCACGGGAAACTGACATCTTACCTTTAGACCAAACACACCTTGGTAATATTTTTTGATAAGATAAGATTAGCTAAGAAAAAAACGTGATCACTCTTCAAATCGTACGTATATACCGGCGACCAAGAAATCCCTAGTCAGAAAAGTGACCAGGATTTTGCAGGTTTTTGCTGGTTCAATAGGGTGCGACCAGGTTTTTGCTAGTCCAACAGGTTGCACCCAAGTTTTTGCTGATCGAACAGGATGCGACCAGGTTCTTCTAACAGTGTGGAATGGCAATAGAAGAACACTACATGCAAGGCCCATTGAGATGGGGTCAGCCATGAGTTAAATGGGGCCCACAAATCAAACCGGCTCTTACCTTGAGCAACATATAAAAAAATATATAAATATGTGAATGGCAATTTCGTGTGATGAATAAAATTCTTTCACACAGAATTAAGGGCCCAAGGATTCAGGAAGAGATCCGCTTACAACATCATTCGGCCCTCGATCTTTGTACTGGGGCCCTAAAAATTCTCTTGGCAGCGATAGGATTGACAAATGCGACTATTGCTTAAACAACTGATGAATGGTAAGCTAACCAGACAATCGTTAAAGGGTTAACGCCAAGCAGATGTCATAACAACAATATACCGAATAAAGCATGAGAATGCCCTCTGCACACAGAATAAGAGCTACAAGTTGTCTGACACCAAGGAAAGTCTTTCCTTCAGTATCACCCCAAGTTGTTAGTCTGTATACCGGTCTCTAACAAATATGTCTTTTTTAGAGACAAAATTACACTTTCGGAATATAATTTTGATATTCCTTGATAATCATAGGAGCAAACGGACATATTTTTGATAATTATTATTATAAAAGTTTTAAATTTTATTATTTTAATAATATTGATGGGATATAGAATACTATATGCTAAGCATATCCCAATGTTACCGAGCATTCTTGTGGCTACACAGATATAATAAAGATAGGTTTGTTTGAACAACAGGGCCCACTTGAACAAAGCTCCTAAAGCTAATGGTACCTTAGTCTTCCCTTAACCCTAAACTAAAAAGACGAGCCTCTTTCACAAAGCCCCCATTAACAAATATAAGGTCTAAGGGGGAAGGGGGGGGGGGGATTTTCCGCTTAAGTATCACCTAAAGTGTTAATGTCACCTTAGCATAAAGAGGCTTTGTGTAAGTGGACCCTGACTAGTCTAGAAACAATGTTTTCAAATATATATGTACATTATTCCGGCTTACACAACCTATTTTATGGTAGATATCAGAGACCAACTTCATGCTTGTGTATATTACATAATTTATAGAGCATTTAGATATACAGACACGCCAGATCAACTTAATACGTGTATGTGTATATAATTAAATGCTTCTATATATTTATGTATAGTAAGTCCTGGTTAGAAAACATATTTAATATAAGATAAAGATATACAGAGATCCGATACCAACTTAATATTTGTACGTGTATATTTAAATACTTGTATATACTTATGTACTCTAGCCCTGGTTAAAAACATATTTATGGACGATTCAGATATAGAGAGACCTCAGACCAAGTTAATACGTGTATGTTTATATTTAAATACTCCCATATATTTATGTAAAGTTGTCCTGGTAAGAAAACATATTTTATAGAAGATTTTGATATTCAGAGACCCGAGACCAATATAATTATATGTATATATAGATACAAATATGTTTATTTTTAAATACTTGTATAAATTTATATCACACATCTTTAATGTGACGATTTTTATTGGGGTTCTATTTTTAAACGAAAATATACTTTCGTTTAAAAATAGAACCCAATAAAAAATATACATCAGCGAGTAAAGCTTAAAAGTACGGTTAGACAACTGACGTGCTGTTAAAGTGCGAATAGCCGTGTGGCGCAATATGCACTATCAACCATAGCCAAGTTATAGACATAGACAATGTGGGTGAGGACAGGGACCATCACTGATTTATGATAGAACAGTGAGGCCTTGGCTTTAAATTAGAATTAAGTTGAAGTAACAAAGCCAGTTAAGTTTTAATTACTGTATGCAATATGTATTCTCTGTAGAAAATTTATTTCTCTTAAATCAACATAAATAGATATTGTGATCTGTGTTCGCATTCCGTGATCCATGTTTTACTTCAACCATGATCCATAGCTTCCAAAATAACCTGAAGCTGACACCAGCCCAGTATTATTGAAACCACACCCCGTACGTTTAAGAACACCTAATAATCCAGTTGTAATACAAAATATAGGTCTAATCTGCGGTTTAGCCCTACGTCTCGTCAATGCCGTCTCATAGGTTGGACATCCAATCGCCGTGAACGCAATCGTATTATCGTAAGAGTTTCTCTAACGGACGCGGCTAAGATAACTCTCTTATGCTATTATGCCAGGCCATTACGCATTAATTTCCGTCCATATTTAGGGCGACGAATGCTACAGACAAGCAAATAAATAAATGCAAAACAAGATATCTCGGGTGTATTTTAGAGTCAATGTCTCATGGAAAGTAGAATTGATTATATTTTGCAATGGCCGTGAACGCAGACCAAAAATGTATGATTTATCCTGTAAACCAAACTGCCACCAACATTATGTAGCATCCTACCGTTGATAATTTAAAAAGTATTGTGTTTTGTGAGTGATTTCCCTTGGTTAAAAATACGAGAAAAATTAGAAATATATATATTTTTTTATTTCACTACTAATTAACCCTACACCAACCATCTTCTCGAGGCAAGGCGCCAAAGTACATCGTCGGATTAAGCCTACCTTGACTTCATAGACGAAACGAACTAAGTTAAAGCCATACTCCCGGCTGAAATGACCCATATATTCTTTGAAAGGTTAACATTCAATTTAATTAAATATGGCATCATAAAAACCCGATGGTTACAGATATATACCTTCCTACGACCACTGGCGGCTGACATTTGTGGCCAACTCTGTCCTGACGTCACGCGACTAACACTCTTGTGTGTTACGGGTTAATAACATGTGTGAACCAATGACCTATATGGATGAACTGTCAAATGTTAAAACAGTCGACTACAGGTCTCGTGACGTAGGCACTTTTTTGGAGAAGAAAGACATTTGATTGGTTAATATTTGTGGAACACTTATGCTTAATGATAGAGGTACCTAGACATGGCCCCGTGGATAAATTTGACTGTAGTTTGTGCATTTCCCATTGTTTAAGATCCAAGTATTGAAATGATATAGCTCGATTAGAAATTTAGAGTGCATAATTGAACACAAGAAATGATGCCCGTTTTACATATATGCATTATATTGCAGCACGGAGTATCACTTTAACTAAAAGTCTACAACAGCTACTTTCGGATGTCCTCTCTCTACTCCACCCAATTAAATTGGACGCTTAATGAGCCTCGACATCACCACAGACATGTTAATAAACAGTGGCGCCACACTTTTTTATTAGTTTATTTGAAGACGGCTTTCTGATTGGCTGCCCTTTTCTACAATTGTCCAATTAAGCGTTTTCACTACGAACTGATGCAAGGTAGAAATGTGACAATCTCGTCTTACACCTTTTGATCCTTGCAATGAGAAGATGTACACCAGAGGAAACCTAGAATCCCCAGCCCTCAATCGTAATCCAGCATGATATTTCCCCCCACAGGGATGTAACATGAGGGGCTCGAAAGGCACTTCGGTTTCAAAACTTTGAAGGCGAAAAGGTCTTACTGATAATTTGGGAATCGGATTGTTATCAAGAGTGTTCCGAAAGGCCTATGGTTTCCAAAATCATCAACATTGAACGAATTCTTTACGTTTAAATTCCAAATATAAAATAATGTTGATACCCCCATAGCCCTATATTATTTAGCTGTGTTCTTGTCGCTTTATTGAAAGTTATATTACTTTTGATGCGATGTGCATGATCGTGCAGTTCGTAGATCTCACGATGTGTATCTTAATGGATAGAGCAGCGACATGTTAAACAAACATGTAAAGAGTCCTGAGTATTAACAGATCCCCCCATATAACCAGCACATTCTGGATACATATCCCAATGTTGAAATTACAATACGGCTCTATCTGTTGTTTGTCACAAATTGCACTGGAGCGCTTACATTCTCAAAGTTAAAACTTGTACAGACAAGACTTTTTGAGTGGCATTTAGCAGATGGTACACGAACTAAACAACAAATGATTTTTTTTATGGATAACAGCTTCTTGTTTATTGATAGACAGCGTTTCAGTGCAGATACCAACACTCAACTTAAAAAACATTGTTGATATCTACACCAATATGTTGTCCTTCAATAAACCAAACGTTATTTTCTATAAGAAATCAGTGCTTTTTTCGTTGATACTTAAAACTGTAATACCATAGGAAAGGAAAGTTGTTATCACTAACCCTGCATAGTGTAGAAAATGATATTTCAAGGCAACTTGATTTTGCGGATATCATTACAGAGCTTACAAGATGGAAGTCCGGCGAACACTTACCGACGTTGACAAGGCTCTCCCTTGAATACTGATTGTATTCGTTTTTACTCGGTTTCTTGACCAACTAATTTTTTTGTTTGTTTGTGTTGTTTTTTATTTATTAATTTTATTTTATT
>JAVFBW010126690.1:0-14216 GCA_034783835.1 Mopalia ciliata
TCTCGCCTCTTACGATCGACTGAGGAAGCCAAGGGAGTATTCTGCAGGGCCATGGCCCACCCGCTCCCTCACGGGGCGAAGCAAGGAGAAGACGGATTAATTTGGTAATAATACTGTTCCATCCTGAATCGTGACAGCCCACTCCTAGTGAATTGAGACAAATAGATTTTTGCTAGAATCGTATCCTGGACACATAATAACAGAGATAAAAGCCACCTAAGTGGTTCTAGCCTCTAAACGCATTAGAGCAAACGTGGTTACGCCCGTTGATTAATGATCAATACAAATGATAGAGATGGTTTTATAGTGTTGCTTCCTAACTGCTAGAGCAAACAATTGTTCCTATAATTACTAGAGAATATCGATCGACCTAAAATCACCCAATTGTCACAATTGATGTCCCTAAATAATTTACGGTATAAATAACAGTTTAAATTCATGATACCGTACAGTATATAGTCACATAAACTCTCAACAAAATCGATAATTGAGATTATATATATTTGAAAAACTTCGATTACGCTATCACCTGGAAATAGAAAAGGACTTAACACCATGATTGCAGAGCTTGAGAAAATTGTCACAGTGTTGTTTTGTGTCTTCCCTCGTTCTTCTCTCTAGTCATTGGTTTTCAAGTTGAAATGGCGTCGCGGAGACCTCAGTAGGTTTAAGGTAGTTTATTGTTGATTTTGGTTGTTTGTTAAAGACAAACATGGCCTATAAACTGTGGACCGTGAAACCGCTTAAAAATTGGGAAAACAAAGGTATAAAACAAGGTAAATTAATGTCCCTGCTACAGCGCCTGTAAAACTTTAAAGTGCTTTCAGCGCGATAGCTGTATATTGTTCCACAAATATCTAACACATTTGATGGTTAAGTATCATTGTCTGTAACACATAAATCATATTCTAGCTGTGAAAGTTTGCTGAAGACTACCATGGGAATACAGTCGTGTGATAAATTGCGTAACGCTTATAAAATGATAGTATTGAAGCGTTGCTTAAGCTGGTGCGCTGTTAGTGGTGTTGGGACTACAAAACCCTGACAGCGTTCAACCAATCTGAGGGAATCGCCCACTTGTCACGTGACCACACAGCACTGATTGGGTCAGTCCACGCTATCCTCTATTCTCCCGCTACAGAACGAGAATTCGATTTTCTTATGTCGGCCTCAATAGCTCTGCGATCGACTCATTGAGAACATTATAAAAGCTTTTTCCAAGGCGATCGGTGGCTTGAGTTGTGTCTCTATACAAGCTGACTGGCTACTGTGGCATCGCCAAGCAGTGCCCTGTTGAGGCTGTTTGTGTAAATGGTAATGGTTTAACAGTGCTTGAGTACACGGGACTAGGACCTTCCAGCGACCAGTCCCTTGAGTGATCAGCAACATTCAACCTGACCTCACGCGTCAATGCTGGTGCAACACAACTCCGCCATAGACAATCTCTGAGATTACAGGATCAGTAGTGCAGGTAAATATCCATGCTGTGCGGACAAGGTGCTCCAATGTCATGGAGCTCTTTCTAACGTGAATAGGATTTTAAAGGCTTATTTTAATATTCAGGACAGTACAATACCATCAAGATGACTCTGGCGGAATCGAAATCTACCTATGTTAACCTAATTCGTGAATTCCTATCACACAATGATGAAACCAGTAACATTACAGTGGATTATATTCAGCCTTATGTACGCCCTTCCCTTAAATATGTGTACCCACTGTTCATGTTCCTGCATGCCCTGGTGGGTATGGTGGGTATTATAGGAAATATAGCCATGGTGACAGTTATGGGTAAGAGACGCCTTTATCACGACCAGACCTTTTTCTTCCTTGGTAACCTCGCCTTCTCTGATCTCATCAAATGTGTGTTCGTTTTACCGATGACACTGGCGAATCTTCTCATCCAAAACTGGATTTTTGGGAGCTTTATGTGTTTCTTTTTGCCTATGATGCAGTTTTTCCCCATTCATGCCTCCATGCTGACATTTCTTGTCATCGCCATTGACCGTTATAGGTTAATCGTTAACCCATTCAAATCCCGTGTTCCAGCAGGACTGTGTGCAATTGCCGTTTGGGTGGTAGCTGTCTGTGTTGTTTTGCCCTATGCCGTATATATCAAATACATAGACTTAGGGTTTATTCTTGGGGTTCAATTTAGTGGTGTGGGTATTTGTTATGTGAATCTTGAGAAACATATAGAGGAATATATCCGAGCCATGTTTGTAACGTTGTACGCCATGCCTTTAGCTATCATTAGCTTTTTATACGTGAAAGTCTCGGCTGAATTGAAATCCAGAGAATCTGCCATTTCAGTTCATTTCACTTCTAGTTCCGCGGAGGATGCCTTACGGGCATTTAGTTTGACAGACTCTCAATACACTTCCCGTGCCACCTGGTCGACTGGAGGAAGTGACCAGAGGATAGACACAGAGGGAACCAGTGGGGAATCAGCTCTGGCCAAGTCCTGTAACGAACGACTTACTCAAGACAGCGACGAAGAACTGGACATCGCTAAAGAAAAAGTTACACAGTCTTATATGATCGCCATGGTAACGCTGTTTGCCATGTGTTGGTGTCCGCTCAACATCCTTATCCTGGTCACATACTTTGTTCACGAGAATGATGACAACATGGGTCATTATGATATTACCTTCTTAACCTTTACATGGTTTGGCTTTCTCTCGACTTGCATTAATCCCGTTCTCTTTGCCTCTTGGAAAATGTCAGACTCGACTAAAGACCGCCTCAAGGGATACTTCCGCTTCAGCAATCGTCGTCGAGCTGCTGCACAAACTCAACAGGTAATGTTGCAAAGCAATGAAGGAAGTAATAAATCATTTGACCACTTGAGGGTAAACACATAGACATGTCACTTACCTTTTTATATCATTTGAGAGAAAAAAATCGGCGACCGAAGAAAATTTTTCCAGCTCTCAGTCATTAAAAGTAGATTTGTAGCATATAACATATTTTGCCATTTGTCTTAAAGATTAAAAACAAAAAGGAAATTGGTAACATTGCAAATTTTACAATTTATCTACTTATTTCGAATATTAATTGTCTTTCCAAATATTTCCACCAAATTAAGTCTTATGTATTATAACCACTGTATTTGTAGCACACTATTTTTCTGTGAACAATCATATGCTTTATTGTGTGAACAATCACAATTTTTAACAATTATATTATTTTTCTGTGACAAATCATTTTCTTTTTTATGTACAATCATAATCATTTTCTGCGAAGAACAACCATAATATTTTTCTGTGAACAATGATAACCGTTCTCTTTGAACAACCATATTATTTGTCTGTGAACAATGATAGCGGTTCTCTTTGAACAATCGTATTTTTTTTCTGTGAACAATGATAACCGTACTCTTTGAACAATCATAATATTTTTCTATTAGCAATAAGAACATTTTTCTATGAACAATCATAATATTTTTCTGCTAACAATTATAACCATTCTCTTTGAACAATCATATACTCTTTCTGTGAAAAAACAAAATATTTTTCTATGAGCAATCATAGCTGTTCTCTGTAAACAATCATTATCATTTTCTGTGAACAATAATAACTCTTCTGTTTGAAAAATGATAGTACTTTTCTATGAACAATCATAATATTATTTGTACACAATTAAATCTTTGTGTGTAAATTCAACAAAGCGACATGGAATTTAAATCAAATCTATATACAATGAATATAATGGTAGGATAAATGAACCTAATTGTTGTCACAGTGGCGACGAGCATACGATACCTGGGGTGAGAGCGCATCCATTTGATGACTTCACAATCTCTCTTTTTCCTTGAACCAAAGATTCGTTCCGCACTATTTTGAATTCATTACTTCGACAATTTACCCAATAAACTCTCGATTTTTAGTTTGTAAACATTTAACATTTTAAATGTATCATTTTCCTTACTTTAAAACCGACCATGTGTTCACTTTATTCTAAATGTGAATAAGAAAAATAAATGTATACGCTCAAGGAAAGTCATAATTCAGCTATTTAGTGCACCATGTATGTCTTCCATGGAAGCAGTCTGACGTTAGAGATTTCAAACAAGCATATACATCAGCGTTTTTTTACGATTTCACTGGCAGGAGCCAGCTTGACATTGTCATCATACAAGTGGTTCGACAACTTTTCAGAACCAAAAAACAAGAGAAAGTCCAGAGAAAATGTATAACATATCTCTGTGTAAGCTATGATGGTGACATGTAAGCGTCTTGTGTCCGTATGACCTTAGTGAAGGTAAAACGTGAATACCATGAGGACCAATACCCTAGGCTGTTAAACGTTACCTTAGATACCTTTATGAAAGGGCCCCTCAAGACTATATACAAGGGCGACTTTACGCGTATAAATTAAAGTGCTCCGTTTTAATTGGTCTTCATTTTCTGCATGACCTCGAAATTCTTTTCATCTTTAAGACAGCCTGAATGCAAAAAAACCAATAACCAATGAGAAAAATAAATGTATACGCTCAAGGAAAGTCATAATTAAGCTATTTAGTGCACCATGTATGTCTTCCATGGAAGCAGTCTGACGTTAGAGCTTTCAAACAAGCCTATACATCAGCGCTTTTTACGATTTCACTGGCAAGAAATGAAGCCTGGGACTATATGGGTTATTATGAGAGAACATATATGTTACATAGGAAATGTATCGTTGCCACAAACCACATTTTATTGTCGTATAGGCATTATTGTGGTATATATCGGGTGTATTTTGTATGACTGTAATGTAATGATCAAACGAAGAGACACGTGAAATTGTTCACTGTTTCTTTAATTTACCTTATACCAACAAGGTTAAAGCTCAGCCATAGATCAAAGGTCAACCCGAATCTTATTCGAAACCATAGACAGTTAGTTCTTTTTCCTTGCTCCTGGATTCGAGGATGGAATTCTGTGTGAGTTTCAAACTAAAATAAAAATGTGGATATTTTGTAATTGAGCTGACGTGTATGAAATCTTCAGCGTGACAATGATCTCTCACTGACATGTGAGAGGGGATTATAGTTAAATACCAGAATTCCAGTTGACGAATAATACAGTTCCATTAACTTCGTGTAAATCTACACCTAAATTTACGCGGAAATGTATTCATTTATGAGATTAGACAAAAATTATCTAATGAATGAGTAAATTTCTGAGTTAAACAGCCATATGATATTTCTTTTATCTCCACGAGTATGATACAGCTTTCCCATGCTCTGATTGGTCATTTTTGTTCATTGATGTAATTGACCAATGAAATCCTACAATCTACAAAGACTATTTTATCTTATAACTTCTAATAGCTTTTGCAGAGTTCCAAAAAGAAACATGGCTGACCTTCAGTTTTCCATCCCAGCTGATATCAGTTACAATAATGAACCCTTGGCATTCGCGGACTGGTTCGGGTAACATAGTCATCATCTACTATATGAAAGGAACTTCTTTCACTTTTCTCGTTTTCCATCCGCCTTACGATATTTGGCACAATACCATTTTTTAGATATTGACTAAAATTAATATACGTTCGTTCAAAAATTGAATTTCAAACGATTGACCCAGATATCAAATTCATGAAACCTGGGAAGAAATTGTACCCTCGATTCATAAATTTGATATCTTCGGGTCACTCATCAGAGATCCAGGATAAAACGGGATATTTTACAGAAGTAAAGAAAATATACCGCCTTTTCTCCCACATAAAAACAACAAATTAGAATACGGCGGAGACGATCAAATACAATATAAGATTTTTAGGAATGGATGACTACATTTTCAGTCGCAAACTGGATAAACGTATCTTTTACTATCGTATCGTTTGTTATACATATACATACTGACAACAATTCAATAATGAAAATGCTCCTGTCTTCTACTAATGCTGTTAACGTTACAGACACTGCAGTTTATAGCGTCTTTGCGGTTGTTTGCACACTACGGAACCCACATTAGATAAAGTGACTACTGCTAGTAGGACTGCGTAACATGTACTTCAACTGCTGCCAACTGAGTCAAGTAACAGTCATAAAACAAACCATAATCAAAATCATTTCCTTTCTATACACAACAAACATTAACGGCCAGATCTTAAAGTAATGAAACATAATCCGTATAAGAAAAAATATTTTCCTGATTATCTCGTAGACCTTGATTAGATTTTACTATCCCTACTAGATTGAGCTTAAATTGTGTTACGGGTTAAATGTATGAACATACGCCACCATAAAACCTCCCACAATGTTAAGTAATACAGTGATAATTGGTAAACAATGTTTAAAAATTATATTCCTGTCCAATTCTACTTATTGCAGTCTACATATTGATTACATAAGATCTGCTAAATAGTTTGTAGAAAAGACTAATGACATCCAGTTGTTTTTAATCGATGGTAGCGTCAAAGAATTCTCATTACTGGTATTGTTACTTTGTAATGATAACAATAGAGGACTGCAGCCTGACAACCCTTCTTGTCAAACCATGCATTTCATTGCATTTCCTAATATCGCGTATGCTTCAGTCGGTGCCTGGCATTTTATCCAATCTAAAAAGCCTTCTAGAGTGGAGCTCAAAACGAAATTTCCTCTTTTGTCAGCTCAATTAAACCTGTCACTATGTAACAAACTTTTAATCGAGAAATGTGATTCTTTTGGAAGACGCTGTCAAAGTTGACTTCAGTTCACTGTGAGGTCGTTAATTCTGACCACAAACAGACAATCACTTTATACATTATTTATTCGAATTGTATGAGAGCATATTAGAACCGGTATAATGGTAACCGGACATCTCATCTCAAATGGTAATTATGGAGTAATAATAATAATATCAAACTGTCATATATTTATTCTAACATAAATCAATCAGCACACATCCATGTTTTCAAATCATGTATATTAGTATATTATAGAACAATGTCTACATCTTCATTACACCCACGGATACCGGTTTATAAGGTGTATTTGTATTCCCGTGTATACAAGTAGTCGAGGGCCAGTATGAGTATGGTAGATCTAGCTAGCATGCACTATATTATGTGACTTATCGCCAGCATTATTGATCATGATGTGAAATCATTCCAGTTTTGTTTGATAACATCAAACGCTTCATACTTGTAACAAACAAGACAACGAGCTCATAGAAAATCCATAATTTTCAGACTTATATTATGTAGATGGTGGAAGGCAGTCTTGTTATTAATGCACCGTTTCTTTCATATGACGATAAAAGGTATCCTTTTAAAATAAAGGTTTATGTTTAGATTTTAATGGCTTTCAAAAAAAGAGCTGATAACTTAGATTGGTATTGGCATTTGTAAGTTAACTACTATAGCTTGATAACATTTATTAGCGTTGAGAAACTAACTCGAAATTGGATAATTACGCTGGTTTTAAGTCCTCCTGCGGGCGATAATCTCAAAATCATATAAGGCTCACGCCTTAATGTACCGGTACTCCTTTCTCTACTTCCTTGTTCAAATTCGGTCAGAAAATATATGATATATTTGTGAGTATAAGGTTTGTATACAGTGAAAGTTCTTTCGTTTGTCAGAGGACAAGTCTCTGTGGGAACTCTCCACCATGCTTTAAACACTTGCTTGTTTGCTTAATGGTAATTCTTGGCGAGGTTATAATGGACCGGAAACTAGTATGTTTTTTATCCGAGTGTGAAGGAAGTTATCTGGATGATTGAGAATACACAGGGTTTCCCAACCATCCCTGTTTCCGTTAACATCGCGCTCAATGCAAAACTATCATATACCCTTCAGAACAACACTGAAAGCCATATTATATCAAACCATCAGACCGCATTAGGTGTGGCACTGATCGGTCCACAGGAAGGGAGACCCTCTGCCCCTCTTCTGTGTAAGCACCAATCTTAGTCTGTAATATAGGAATCTGGTCAAGCAACGCTACCATACTTAGTTTCATATCTTCAGCAAGTTCGACAACACATATATGTAAATTTTACACACAGTCAACGTATTTTCAAAGCATTGACTATAGACAGTTTTACTGAATGAAGTTAAAAATCGGTCAAATGTAAAATAAAGGAAGTTGTAGTGTATTGTTTTAAATGTGCTAATCTGTAACATTGACTGGCTCTGATAATAAGGGGAACAAACGCTTATAAAGGCCACTAAATAGTATAAAATTATCCCATGGCATTGTGGATTTTTATATTCGCAATTCCAACACAAAACATTTTACAATGAACCCTAACATTAAGTCGAAATTGAATTTATTTTCTTTTTAAATAACTTACGGTTTAATTTAAAATAAAACCAAGACCAGAGGAGAGGTGTATATATAATGCAAAACACTTATTACAGCATATGTTGTCCTGGCAGCATACCGGTACCTAAGTTGTCTATTGACGTATAATTCATTCCTTCAGTAGAAAACAATATGTCTTTGTCTGGCGACCAAAGCTGATTCACGCACCCAGCCTAACTTACTGTAAAACGAAAAAGCTTTATGTGAAGAATATTCGGCATTCCCTTTACTTGCCGTTGGGGTGAGAAATGACTAGTGCTTGTATGAAGTAAATAGAACATATCTCATTGACAGTCATGGATTCTAGTACGTCCTACATTGTTGATGCCTTCTCTCTTAACGACTATTACACGTAAAAAAGGTGCCTTCACTCTATACAAATGTAAGAAAAGTCGATTATCTTTAGAGTAAATAGGGTTAACAATGATGTATGATTACAGGGGTTTTTTTGTGGTTTTTTGTTGTTTGTTTTGTACAGACAGAAGAGCTAAGCTGTCACTGTAAAGATTAACATACTTGCTAGAGTTCCAGAAATGATATAAGTTTGAACATTGGATTATCAATGAACATCAAGCTGAACTGGAGACCCTGCTTCTAGCTCTAGAGAGGATCAATTATATTTATAGTCTAATTGCGCTACCTGAGATTTTGTAAAGCTACGCCTATATGGTCATTCCTGGTGGTTATTGCTGTCTTTGCTTACTTTACTTGTCTAGCTGGTTAGATATATTTGACTATTTAAATTATTTAACTATTTTTACACTTGCAATTTCTGTACAAAAAACAAAAAGTGCCTTGGTGGAGCGAGCATTGTCCAACATCGTATGAAAAAATAAATAAATAAATGAGAACTGCAAACTGATACAGATTTGTCTGTCCAGTAACTCTCATGTTCCTGTAGCCTTATTTACTATTTTATCAAATAACAAGTCATAAATTGATGGCTTAATGGCTGTAATCCACGATGTTAAACGCTACACTCACTTAACGGAAACGTCACCAAACAGTGCATTAGATATTTCATCTGGATATGCCTTATATTTTATATTCATCCGATGCTGGATCAACAGGATTAAATCAGAATTACAGATCATTGGCAGAGGTGAGGGGGGTATGTGGACCAGAAGCATACACTCACCAGAGCGTACACTCTAGACCACTCCGCCACGGAGGCTTTGCGATATTAAGGGTATAACAAACATCGCACTTCGGAGTTTGAACACCATGTACAACGTGCGTGGGAGTTGTGAAAATAACTTTAGGGCATATACCTTAATATTTAAATGCCCTGTCTAAAATATCATGTCATGCAGCGATAAAAGGATGTATATTTATAAAATAATAATATCGCTTGTTGCAAGTACAATTTTCTTCCCATAAAAATATATAATAAAGTATAAAATATGTAACGTTTATCTCGTTTATTTAAAAAAAACGAAATTTGTTTGTGAGGTATAAACGCCCTTACGTGTAAAAAACAATCAAACTACAGACTATTGAGAGTGTTTTAGAGAACACCCTTAGCACTTGAGAATTAATCAATAGTCCCAGTGACTATTCCATGTTAAGGGATAACAGTTCAACCGTTACTGGATCATTGACCTCCTTAGTGATGTATCCTTATTGTGACCAAGATTCACACCATGGAACAAACCATTGCATTATAGACCAGATCGACTTACATGCTAAAATAGTGTACACAGGGGCAACCTAAAACAGCATTACAAATACCGAAACACCAATATTATTTCCTATGTTCGTTATTTAAAAATGTGTCGAATGTGTATTTAAAACCAGCCATTCTATGGCTAAAACTCATCGATCTCAATATAACTTCAAATGACAAGTGTGTTAAAAACCAACAGTGTTCAAATTGTGTAATAATTTATTTATCAAGTAAAAATTGCCATTTTCTCTCTTCTTGTTTTTCTCCAGCATCCCACACCACAACAGTACGCTCAAGTCGCTGAGAATGAGATGGCAAATGGCAATCGGAAATGACTCTCGAGCTGGATTTAGCCAAAGCTTTTCGCCTACTTTGTGTTTTTCAACTGAACAGAGAGAGAAGTAAGTTCGATTGAAGGCTGCATCTGGAGATGACATTGATACTGGAACTGGCATCTGTCTGCAGTGAAACCGATATAGTCTTGTAAGAAGTGGTATTTTACACCCAAATGTGGAAATTTGGATTCAGTTCAGTTTCTGAAGACGGCTTGGGAGAAGTCAATGGTGGTTTGGAATGAACTTATTGTCTGTTAGTAATCTCAAATCCATTGGGTTACTCGCGGCACTTTGATATCAATCTAGCTTTATTATTGATAGTGTGTCTAGCTATGCTGATGGTAGTTTGGTATCCATTTTGTTTTATCATTCCGTTTGGTATATCCGTCTGAAGTTAAGTGTTTTAAAAAAACAGTATAGGAGAATAATGGTTGGGTTGTGAAAATGGGAAGTAAGGAGATAGAAATTGAGTTGAATGCTGGTTTCTTGTCCCTTAATCGAGTCGCTGTCGATTGACTTTGTGTGTGGACGTGACCAGACCCGGCCTAAGCTTCGAGACAGAGATTATTGGATATCGGTGAGAATCAGTTCTGCGCCAGCCGGCTCCTTATGTTTATTTGCCCTCACGAGTTTCGTTTATCTGACTGTCGGACCATTATATGATGCTTTATATAACCCACATCCCTGGCTACTTAACAGTAACTAGATATATAAGTTAAACCCAACACTAGAACCCATTGCTCTTTACTTAGTCAGTTTGCCGGGAAATTTGATTTTGATACTATGTGGGTTGCTTTATTTGTGTTTTGCCTTTGTTAGTGTAAATCATTTCAGTAAATACTATCATTCCAGGATATCATTCTCTACCTTTCCAAATGATGTGGATTCATTTGGAAATTAATACCCAATGGTTATTCTCACTTAGAATGTTGCGGGGAGCACCTGTCTGCAGTATATGCAAACAAGTTCGAAACCCAAGGCAATCAAAATTTATTTCTCTATGGTAACAATAAAAACAATCTATATGTATTAACAGTTGGTCGGAATAATCCTTCAGTGTAAATGGACAGACAACATTTAAGTCCAGTCCAGTATTCCTGAATGAATACCAGCAGTGCAACGAATACGAAATATGAATAAAGAAAACCAGGCTCTCCTTTCAGTCTGGGTGGATTTTCACCTATTGACAGGTTATGAGGGTCTCAGAGACCAATGGAACAGCTTTCGGAGGTCCTTTTGTTATGGACCTTTTTTGACAAAACTTTCAACCGCGTTTGCCAGCTGTTTCCATCTGCTTTAATTTTTCTACATAAAGTCTTGATTTTTGTAAGAATTGCGTACTTATCGAGTGTATCTTGTTTGCTGAAACAGCATGCTTAACATCTCCAGATGAACTATTATCTAATGTATTCGAACACCACATGTACCCCTAACAGAGAATTCGGAAATGTAATATTGATCATTATATATTTTTTGCTCGTTAGATCAAATATAATAAAGTTGATGAATGTGAAAATTAGAATTTTGTTCTTCATGGAAATACAGATAACTAATTGGTTGGCTTTACGAAACTGGGGCACACATCTAATATCAATGACTATGGACAACAGCTTCATAAGAAATATATTCGCTAAAACGATCCTGAAACGTATGTACCTAGAATAAGTTTAAAAGAGGTATTACTCAAATGTAGTGCGAAGTTCATAAATCAGCTAGTTTTTAATGTGTTTGATAGTATGTGTTTCTGCGGACCATTTTTACCATTGTATTTTATGTTGTTCTTGAAAACTCATGTTTCATTTTTTACCTTTCTGTTTCACTAATTTTGTCTACTTTCGTCTATTTCGTTAATGACTATAGAATCTGTTACCTCGGGCTAATTAGCATTACATGCACTTAAGAAATCAATAATTGCTAATCGCAGCGTCAAAATGACTTTCTGAATATGATAGACTGATGTACAAAGGATTAGTTTCGATTTTGCATTGCTTGTCACTAGGTTTTGTCTTCAAATTCATGTATTCCACAAAACAGTTACGGTTATTTATCATTTTGTAAAGATATTGCAAAAGAAGATCGCCTTGACTAAGCATAATACTGGTTTCTATTTACCCAATTTGGGAATATATTGTTATTTAAAATACTTACTGAATGTATATACTTTACTATTAAATGTTTGATATGGAAATATTGTTAAAGTCCTCCAATCTTGTTAATAAAACCGTGTTTCTTGTATTTACGGTCCTTCGTTTGATCACTCCGTATGTGTGTTCTGTAACTCATTTGCTACCTCAACCAGGGTAGAAATTCATAAAAGTCTTCTTTTTTTTAAATATTCTTCAAACTCATTTCAAATTTTTTCTACCGATTTATTAAAAAAAAAACATATTTTATTTACGGCGATTAAAATCAATGTCGAAGTTAAACCAAAACGATATTGCATGAAAAGGCTACCATACCTCATAGACTGTAACCCTTCATCCCTACCCGTTAAGTCTGGTCGTTTGGTTACCGTTTCCTCTGCAGTTGTGTAGACATTAATGTATGAATAAGTTTTCTTAAATAATGGTAACATCTTAATGTGAAATGGATAACGGAGCTTTTGAAGCACAGGAACACGAATTTGTTGTTTCATTACATGTGTGTGGAGTACAATACGAATTTTTCTTTTCTTTTCTTGGCATGGTCTTTTATTGGAAGTTTTTTTAACGTGTTAACATGTTAATCCACAAAAAAGATCATTGTGGATTGATGATTGTAAAATATTCAAAGCCGGTATAACTCGTCTTGTCGTGTCAGGTTTAAGTTCTGCCATTAGTACAGCATCAGTGCTCCCATCACGTCTAATAATTAGCGACCAACTCAGAACCGGTTCCCTTTATACGTAAAAGGAATCGATTCTAATTGTAAGCATACCATCATCTCTAAAAAGAACTCTGGATTAAACGAGGACAAAAAACCATCTTGTATGAGAAAAAAATCAACCATTAGTCAGACTATGTAGTTAAAGGAAATAACGTACATTAAATAATACCCCAAAGAATATATACAAACGAGAAAGCGAAGGTTGTGGCTCATTATATCGTTAATTAGATGTCATTCAACATCGAGTGATGGGTTACTTTGAAAGTAACTCGATTAAATAGTCAATCAATAGAGTGGAAAATTCTGAATTGAAATTGAAAAACTTCATCTCACAGCAATGTATGACGAGTTGCAACTTTAACGTTACATTAATTAGTGATTGGGTAACATCGGCTGTCTCAAAATGTATCAGTCACAATCCGGGCAGTTATCGATTGATCTTATGTGATTTATACTGATTGTCGGGGTTATGTATCAGTTACAATACAGACAGTAATTCTATTGATCTAATGTGATTTATACTGATTGTCCGGGTAATGTATCAGTGACAATACAGGCAGTTATATATTGGTCTAATGTGATTTATACTGATTGTCGGGGTAATGTATTAGTCACAATACAAGCAGTTATCTATTGGTCTAATGTGATTTATACTGATTGTCGGGGTAATGTATCAGTCACAATACAGGCAGTTATCTATTGGCCTAATGTGATTTATGCTGATTGACGTTTTACGTATCAGTCACAATACAGGCAGTTATCTTTGTTTCTAATGTGATTTATACTGATTGTCGGGGTATTAATGTATCAGTCACAATACAGGCAGTTATCTTTGTGTCTAATGTGATTTATACTGATTGTGGGGGTAATGTATCAGTCACAATCCGGGCAGTTATGTATTGATCTTATGTGATTTATACTGATTGTCGGTGTAATGTATCAGTCACAATCCGGGCAGTTATCTATTGGTCTAATGTGATTTATACGGATTGTCGGGGTAATGTATCGGTCACAATCCGGGCAGTTATTTATTGATCTAATGTGATTGATACTGATTGTCGGGGTAATATAT
>JAVFBW010126701.1:0-14215 GCA_034783835.1 Mopalia ciliata
TAAAAAGGAAATAATTCCATTTGTTTTCCAATATGACCAGCCAAGAACCCAGTTTGCCAGTCTCCTTTTACATGCATATCAAAATCGTGCACCTAAAATGTCTTCTTCTCTCTCACAAAGACTCATTATAGCATACAAAAGAAGCAAAATTCTAAAGGACCTACTGGTTAAGGCGGTCTTTAACAGACATATTCATTCGTCAATCCCTGTATCTCTGAAATACTTATATGTAGGCGGATTTATTCATAACCAAGCCTAAATATCTTGTTAGGTACATTTTGGCCATGCCATTAACACATGCCCCTTTGGTACCAGTATATGAGTGAGTCCAGCAATCACTGGGTTGGTTTTTACAATGTTTCTGCTTGGTTTTTCACCGTATC
Source organism: Mopalia ciliata (assembly GCA_034783835.1). Classification (NCBI taxonomy): domain Eukaryota; kingdom Metazoa; phylum Mollusca; class Polyplacophora; order Chitonida; family Mopaliidae; genus Mopalia; species Mopalia ciliata. The sequence continues at coordinate 384 of JAVFBW010126701.1, forward strand.
TAGATAAGGCACATTGAAAAATTGATAAAACGTCGTCGTATAATGAAATATCCCTGAATACAACATTAATTCCCAGTCAAACAAACAAATATAAAGACTTTTTTCAGCCGGGACTATTGGTGTATGTTAACGCTATATAACCAAATAATGACAACAGAAGGCAAGAGTTTATTGACTTGTGACAAGTATATGAATTTTTCTCCGAGTTTTACCGAACACGAATCCGAACGACTCCGTGTTTACCCGAACAAGAATCCGGACGACTTTCTCTTCAATTCCATTTTAAATGACACACACCCTTGGATATTTCCGCTTCCGTCCTTGATGGTGGCTTTCACGGTGTAGTCACCCTGCAAAAGTTTTGGTTTAGAATAATGTTGACACAAACACAAAAAACTAATTGTGTGGCAAAGTTTTAGTAATAGAAAAACTTGGGCTAGAACAATTGTCCGGGACCTGTAAAATTTTATAAGATCAGCGAAAAACTCGTGTGAGACAAAACATGGATTCTTCAGTAGCTCTGGGTTAGGATTAATCCCTAAACATACCCTAAACCAAGCACTAACTCTGATCCTAAATCTGACTATAACCCTAAACATAACATAACATGAACTTAGTGAAAGCATTTTTAACATAGGATTTTGTAAACACTTAGAAAGACGTTACCGACATTATTTATAATTATATTACGATCCAATAAATCGTTTATCTTTCATTACGTCTGCTATACAATGTCGTTTATTTGAGGGTCATTGCGTAACGTGTTTATCCAACAAAAGCTGTGCAAGAGAACGTTAGGTGTATTAACCTTGGGACTTAAGAGACCGCTATCGTGTTATCGCAGTCGACTAAAGGCTCATAATCTCCCATCTGGAGGTTTCCTCAATTGCATTCTCGCGAGAGTTTCTATAGTGGACGAGATTAAGACAACTCTCGTACGCTATACCGAGCCATCCCGCATTAATTTCCGCCAATATTTGGGACAATCGTATGCCACAGACCGGCAGATAAAAGCAGTGCTCAAAATTAATTTATTAACAAGATCAAGGGTAGGTTTTGTGTTCACAGTTTAAATAACAACTAAATCCTGTCTTTGTACTAACTTTGAAGTCTCATTTTGTACCATAAAATATCATCACCTGATGTATGCAAGGCATGTAGTTAAGCCGGCGACGGTTGTATTAAACTCTAAGGATTCTAAGGGTTTTCGAAAAGAAAAGAAAAAAAAACCAATGGTGTGCGACAGAGCTTCGCTGATATGCTTGGTTCCCGTGAGTTTGGGCGTATGTACCCATATATATCTAGCTTATGAGGCTGAATCATAAAACAAATAAGCAGCTTTATGTCGCCTGGTATCTCTATATTAGTCTATATAGGTAATATAGATTCAATATGTTTGGATGAAGACTATGGACGTGAACTTAGCATCAGTATTACCCGATTCAACAACACCCATTACCCTATTCCTGATTCAATGTAGAAGGGACTGTAAATCTACCAGAATGCGTATAATGAAATATTTATATACATATTTTGGAGCATATGCAATAGCAATTACCCTATTTACATCAATATTACCTCATTTAAAAGCATACATTGCTCTATTTACCTTTTCTTAGCAGTTACCCTTTCGAGGCTATTAAATTTACATTATTCCGTTTTATTCCATACACACGTTGTTAAACCCCTATGCTGAAAATGGACTTATGTTAACTAAGTGAATGGTGACGTCACATAAGAAGCCGCCAGAAATTTACTAGCAATATATGGATCATCAAGAGCAAGAGACAGTGACAACAACAACAACAGCAGCAGCAGAAAGAACAACTAAAATCTAACTAGAGGTAAAAATAGTAACAACAACACCAATACTCACTGCTGCGAGGACCGATGCAAGGGTGCCAATATCCGGTATAGAAATCGTGGCAGAGGGTACGGCAGCGTGCTGGGGCTGGACTGGGCAGGTTATATCGATGTGATTTTTGCTCAAAATAGACTTAATGTCGGCGCTTACTTTCCTCGATGTTGCGTCGTTACCATTGGCCATCGTGTCGAGCTGAGTGCAGAAGTCATACGTGCTGGAACAGAAACATTCAAAATAATTAAGGCATGTGAGTCTCGTTTTCGTGTTTTTGGCTTCCGGGTAGGCCTACCTTGTTCAAACTATGTCGCTATATCTTGAAAACCCGTCTTTTGGAGCCGATTTTTTTGTGCAGCTGTTGTCTGCAGCTGTAGAGCCGGAAGTGAGAATTGGCATCTTTTAAACTTTTCGTTTACGCTGGGACTAGAAAAAATTTCAGGGTGAACCCATGTTCACATAGCGTGACTTATAGGCCCTATTCTACATCTCCTTGTATCATTTTTAATAGTTAGTTAAAACATCAACTAGACATTTAACAGCATTGTTGACAAATGCACAGTCTTTATAATCATATACTTTTAAAAAGTTTTCAAAAGTGGAGCCAATCTACCATGGCTGCTTTCCTTTGGGACACTTGAATTATCAGTTTACTATTTATCGCAGATTACCGTAAATCGTATTGTCGTCATAAAGCAAATTACGACTTTACATTTATAAATACACCCGGACTAAATAGGTTATTATGTGTTATTTCAGTTGTTGAGCATTGTCGTTCTTTTGCCGTTTTAAATACTAGTAGCTGGTTTAATTATTCTTATATCAACACTGTGTTCTTTTTTATTTTGATTCTGGTTTACACAGTTTGAACCCCTAGAGTTTTCCGTAAATGTGGAGAAGCAGTGAACATAATGGCGCGGGTTTATCCCGAAGTTGCACTCTGCGATGATACCTCATGTTTACAATTTGACCGTAAAAATTCTTACCATGACCCTGCTCCGAGAATACACGGGATGTGGACATCTCCAAGGATAAACACGTGACGTTTGACGTCAAGTGTGACAGTCCCGCCTTGCATGACTTTTGTCAAGTTTCCCTCAAATCCAAAGTTGACGTCACCCGGTAGCACAATGGGCATGGGACTCACGGTCACTTTCATGACCTTGACGGCACGATTCGGGTCGCTGTCTGTTAAGAAATAGAACAAGTGATCGACAGATTCAACAACACTTTCTCTAGACTGTGATTTTCAGCGAATGTGGAGTCATCGTTGCAACATGTTGATTGGGATTTCCTGCCATTCTTTTTTGTCTTGATGAATTGATTAAGTTTAAAAAAAATTATAAAACAACCAATGAGTGTTTGAACCCATTTGTACAATTCCACAGAAAGTGAAGCCTTTTCAATTCAGAGTCGCAAATTTTGAAGGTGGTCCATGCGTGTATCTTACCGCATTAATCGCGAGCATATGTGTCTATCTTGCTCTGTTGAAAATTTGAATATATAGTTATGTAAGATTCCCCTTAAAGAACGGATTTGACAGATATCAAATAATATGTACTCGTATACACACTCAGTTGATCGCATTACTTTATTGAAGCTCTGGGTATATACACAAAAGGGCATTACTTTTTGTGTTTATTCATGCCATTTAATTTTCTGGTCGAACTATATCTAGTTCTCTAGGAAATTGTGAGCATTGGGTAATGTTTAAATTAAAGTCAAATCCTCAGGACGTCTTGTCTTTTTATTCTTCAAAGAGGTAAATAAAATAGTTGTACCGACACTGACCAATCAAAAATGTTAGCAGACGGATTAGTAGTATAGCATAATAACAATTGGTTAGATTTAAAGTGTTCGTATATCCGATAGGAACGTTGCTTAATCAACATTGGTATACAGGGCCAATACTGGTTTATTTAAGGCCATGGGGCCCGTTTCACAAAGCGATCTTAGCTTAAGTTAAACGTAAATACCATGACGACCAATGTTGAAGACATAGTGTTGCCATGGCAGTTACGTTCAACGTAAGCTAAGATCACTTTGTGAAACGCGCCCCAGGGTCGCTCGTACCGGCAAATCTGTATTATTTCAGAACCATGCCGAGCTTTAGGCCCAATATATGAATTTATCACCTTTGACAAGACTCAAAACAAATATTACAAAACAGATTAGCTTTGTGATGACACCTATGGGTTGATCAAATGGCAATGAAAGACAGAATTGCTACTCTCGAAACAAACTAGCCAGAGGACTTTCATCCATGGGAAAACAGGGATAAAGTAAAAAGTTGTAACAGCCATCCGGTCTAAGAGAAGCTGGCCATTAAGTGACCTGGTGACCTTAAAACCCCATCGGTTCAGTAAACCCATTTCATTGAATTTAAGACACCAACGATTTATTTTAAATGCTGAGAAAATATTGAATAGGTTATTTCTAATTTATTAACACTTTCGTAAAATGTTTTCTCCGCCATATTTTACCTTTGCAATGCTGATGTCTTCATGAACCAGTTTAAGTTGAAATGCCATAGACAGCCGTGTGGTAGCTTTATTTCGACTTAATATATTCAAGTAGTTTCGATAATATCTTCGATTAAAGGAAGGCCCCTCCCCTTTGGCTAGGAAGTGTTTTTTTTTTTAAGAATAGGCATACTGCTTTATGTAGCAGCGGAGGAATATCAATTTTCCAACAAATGGAGGTGCAGAGGTGTATAGTTCTGATCAAAAATGGCGTCACCCATAGATCTGATGATAGATAAGCTCACCGGCCTTGGGGACCGAGCCCCATATTATAGCTTATCATGTTCATGGTACATCAGAAAATTCAGAAGAGCGCAACTATTAAAAAGATGAATTATGGGAAAGTTCTGGAGTTCTTTGACTATAATGTTTCTAGCAAACAAAACGCATTTACATAATGCAATATGTGCCTGCTAAATGGATAATAAAGGGCAACTAAAATGATCAATATTAAGCCAGTGGTCCAAACGAAAACAACGGCTATACATTACCCAGAGTTCCTCACAACTAAACATACACAGTTCTGAAATGTGACGTCATCGTTTCTTGCTGTTCTACAAGGGCATTTCTATAGGGCAGTTACATACTTTTAGTTAATAGACTTTTGGTGTAATAAATGACGTCATCCATATGTTTGAATAGCAAGACTTAACATAAGCCTAACAAACTAGATTTGTTTCCCGCTCCTCTAATGGTAGACCTATTTACATGCAATTATAATTAGTTATATAATGCATTTTACACCTACCGCAGTCGCTCCATGTGAATTGGTCCACGGAAGCCAGAGAGGCCCCGAAAATGGCGAAAGCAACAAGTCCACGAATCATGTTCTTCCCTGTTGAACGTCCACGAGAAAGTGACGATTTTCTCACCTTTCTGATCTGACAGATAAGACGAAGATAATGCAAGAAGAAGGAGTGCTGTACATAACAGATAAAGTCTAAATAAATTGGTTAAACTGTTCGTCAGTGTACTAGTACTTTTTTGTTTCAAATGTATGGTATCAGGCCTTTAATGTGCCAATTGTGAGTAAGAGAACTGGGTTCTAGTTTATAAGATATCAGTGAGGATCATTCACATTTGATTTAAACCGCCACCGTCTTACCTCCAAGCTTTGAATACAGCCCGCTTGGTCATAAACCAGGGCAGTTTTGAATGTAGTGATTTAAACTAAAATTTCTCAAATTGTGCGGTTGTGACTAGGAAAATTATAGGTGTATAAATACACCAGAATGATAATATGATGTCATTCATCTGAAGACTAATGCAATTCTTATTTTGAAAAAACTAACAAATTGAAATAATCTTAAATCAATTTTTTAAAATTCCTTTCAGGTTAACCAACCTTACATGTTTGGAAATTTATCAAGGCAATAAAAATCTCGACAAATCTTTATTATATGCTAGGCAATAAAGCTTCGAAAGGCTATAGTAGATACCGAAGCGTAAGGCAAAGACATCAACGCTACAGCTGGTGGCGCTTTTGTCAAGTATTCAACGGAGATCCCTCCAAATTAAAAGTAACGCAATCTGCATTCCATATTAATATATTCCATTATTTCACACAGCTACAGCCACCATTTTGACCGTTAAAACCGTCAGGCTTTTTTTAAGATAAGCATGGAGTTTTTTACCGTTGCCTCTATCTATAAGTGCGCACAGCGGTTAATTTATTTTATTTTTGGCACCATGGGGGATTGAACCTGCTCTCGCGTTTATACTTTTTTCTAGCGTTGCATAAAATATATAATGATTTACGGTAGATTTCCGTAATGTAGGCAGTTTTTCAATGTAAATTAATACCAATGATTACTGCCCCCCCCCCTCCCCCCCCCAAAAAAAAAATCAACAACAACATTTTTAAGGTTTTTTAGAGTTACGTTTAATGTGTTGACATTCGGTTGATTGTCATAAAATGTGCATTTGGAAGTTGTTGTGCAATGGATTTAGTCCGACATGCCGTATCTGGGACGCGACGTGTTTTACATGTAGCCCCGCGAGGTGTTGAAACTATTGGACCGCGCCATATTTGTATCAGCAACCAGAGAGTGATACACATGTACCATACCCAGTCATTATGTTCTATAGTTACAGTAGGATAGAACACAAGTCTTCGAATGTAGGCCTACTGCGCAGAGCAACATGAATACACAGTTTCGGCTATGTGGGATTCCCAACAACGAGAAAAGAGTGATCAGAGAAGTTGAACTTTAGAGTAAACGAACGAGACGAGGACACAGGATTAGGTTAAAGTATTTTTTGATATAACACATATTTGTTTCTAATCGAACTGCTAAACACACTGTTTCCATCAATTGAAATGTTGTTTTTGGTTGATATTTTATTGAGTGATAAAAATTGATTTAAAATGGGGATATACTGATGCACTTGATTGGTCAGAAGCTTGATGACGTATGCGTATGGAGAAAAAGTCATTGCACAAACCCCATAAGGCTACTTAACAAATTTTGGCGGGAATTTTCCGCCAAGTATCTATTTATTGAAATATAATTGTTTGTTCTAATTTAACACAATTAGCTTTATTCTTTACCACAACTGACCACAAGAGACCAAAATAGGTCAATATTAAAAAGCGGAGATCATGCTCATGTCAAACTATTGACAACAAATCAATTCATCCCTATTATATAATGCACAAGTTTGCCTCTCGACTGCACATATACAGTTTAAATATTGGCTGTCGCACACAGTAAAACAAGTTAAAAACAAATATTATGTAAGATTCATAAATCAAATCGAGTGAACAAAAACAGATATTATTAAGGAGGATAGGCTATGTATTTCGCAAATTAGTAGCTTCAACACGTACTTAGCTAGTGTTTTCAACACAGTTTGTTGGTTACCTGAAACTAATTGAATCAATTTGAGCATGCTGTTTTTTTTTAAAATAATACGGCTTAATAAATAGACTTCTTAAACCCGTATATAATGGACAGATCAAAACAAAATGAAATTCGTCCTCAACCAAATATAAAGTACAGCTCTCAAATATTCGATTTTTTCTGCCTTGTGGCCCTGTTTCAATTTTTAAACTATGTGATGCAGTTCTTAGTTTTGTCAAGGCTACTCGGTGATTTTCGCTCAAGACTCAACAGGTCTTTTCCCTCTAGGTGGCGCAGGCGCACATTTATGCTTTGAACGTTCGGATAACATCGGCACATCAAGGCAAGGTCATACAAAATACATAATGGCCACACGTGCTCCCTCTGATTGAGGTTTGAACTTTTTAATAATTCTTATCACTATGTGTTTTTATGTGAAATGGCAAGCTCCAAATGACCTACCGATAACGGACACTTAGTGCTAATCATATCCAGCAGTTTTACTGTTATGTTTATTTGATGTTAAATGTGACCATTTGACTGTAAGCTGATTTTAAGAAGATAGTGAAATTCAAAACAAACTATACCCAAGCTTTAACCGTCTCTGTATAGCCTAAGGTCCTGTGACAAGCTGGGAATCCAGACATTTTATAGGCCCCTATCCCCCACCCCATCAATACGTGTGAGGTGCCCTTGGTACGTAGGCCTTACAGTAACTGATCGCCACTTACTTAAAAAATATAAAATCTAAAATATTCAAGTTTTTACCTACTGAAAAGAGGAGAAAAAGTATCTCCTTTGTAGTGCTTATGCAAAATATAAGTGCCAAATATATTGGTGTCGGCTTACTAGTTAACGTAAATGCAGACATATATGAGTAGCAAAGTTTGAAACAGATTTTCCCTTGGATCGAAAAAATAAAAAAATAGATGATCGTCATCAATTTTGACCAGACTATACACCACCGCCGAAACTCTTATACTTATTCGAAGCACCGTATCGCCAGCAGAAAATGCTGGCTAACAAGACCACTTAGCCAACAAGTATTCTACACCAAACAAAAATGGTTATCCTAAATTAATGAAAATACTGTGAAGGACCCACTTGCTTAGACGAACCTTCTCAGTATCAATTGACCCATAACACAAAATGGTGTTAGCTGATCGGGTATTTGCTGTTTTTTATAATATTATTTTGGGGGCTTAGGAGTACTTTTACCTATGCTTGAAAACATATTTGAATTGTAGAGAAAGAAGTTTGTGCCTTTATTTGTTTTTAGAATATTGGAAGAGAGAAATATTTTGCTTTTCTCCCCCGGGACTCGAACCCGGGACTTTTGGGTTTTGACTTAATATATGTGTGATTATGTTTTTCTGACATTTTCCCCTCGTCTTAATCGTTATTACCTTCTCTCGAGATGTCTGTAGGATATTGGCAACAACTCGAGATTAGGATCTTGTCTCTGAGAGTTTATCTAAAGAAAAGTATTACTCATTGTTCAAAATGTTTAAATAAATGTGTCAGTATGACTATCTTTACTTGGAATTCGAACTCGGTTAGAAGTCAACAAAACCTTCTCTCTGAATATGTCACGCACTAACAACTATGCGAACACTGTCAATGAATTAAATTAAAAGGTTACATTCAATCCAGGCAAACAGACCCCACCCCGGTTACCCCCTCATCGACATACACACACACACACCTACACGCACACAAAATAAGGACTACTAGAACTAATAATTGATATTAAAAGTCCATCTTTGTAAAGGCTATTCCGATAACATTCAATATATACACAGATTGTCAATATTATGGATGAATCAAGTTCAATTATACTGCAATAATAAGCAAACTTGAAAACTTGACATTTGCAAAATGTGACAGGGTAATACGAGGTGACTTATATACCAGTGTATTTATCACCCCCAACAGTAGAGACTATTTTTTTTATAGACGACAGACCGAGCCCTAGTGAAGTTTTCGGAACGTCATTGTCCTATATCATGAAGACCCTTTCTGTCCTGATGCTGGTAACGTTGCTGGCGCTCATTTTGAACGCCAACGCTCTGGAACGTAAGTATATTACGCTGTGTAATAAATAAATTGAGTAATAACGCCTCTTATATTGGATTTATCAAGCCTGTGATATGGTTATCTTGGGGTATTTTATTTCTACACATACCTAAGAGCGGAATCTCCGCATGAAATCTCGAGGTAGGTCCGCGAATAACGTTGAAATGCTCTTGTTTCTTTTATCGCTAAACAGGAGAATTCACAAATAATTCCTGATCAAATATCTATCTTGTCGCAGAAGGGGCTTACGTCCCGAGACGTATATAGTCGACTGTTTATAGTAGTGCTTAACTTTGACAGTTGACACATATGGTCACTCCCTTTATACTCGGCGACAGTGTACATCATTACGTACATCAAATTGCAATTCTAGCCAGAGTTTGAAACTGCAAATCTACAATTCCACCATTGCAAAAGCGATGGCTTTCTGCAAGAGATTTATTTATTCATTTATTCATTTATAAATTTATTTATTCAGATATTTATTTATTTATTTATTTATTTATTTATTTATTTATTTATTTATTTATTTATTTATTTATTTATTTATTTATTTATTCATTCATTTATTTTTTATGAACCGCGCAAAATTCAGCTTGCATTAAGACGACTGAAGAAACATATGGTGTCATATGCCGCATTGGAAAGTCGATGATTTAAGGGAATAGATATATGAGCCAGTCAAACAGTCTTTTTTTTACCAGGTTTTCTTTCGCTTTCGGTTTGCCGTATTTTATCGAGAAATATGCAGTGTGAAATGACCAATCCGTCGAATGCAACGAAAACTCCAATCAAACAAATAAATAAACAAAACGATCAGGCCTAATTTTGTGGTATTACTTCTTTGTAAGAAATAAAACAAATATATATTTTTTTTCAGAGTGCCCGGCGAATTGTGAAGAAGAGATTTGTTCCGGGTTGGGGTGTCTTCGCTGTATTAGTGGATACTTCATTTTCTTCGACCAAGATTCGTCGTAAGTTAAAATACTCAGTCGTTAATATATACTTGTTTTAGTCGTTCATACATGTATATACTTTTACTGTAGATAAAAAAAACTAGCTTCAGTCATTTATATATACTTTAACTGTAGATAAAGAAAAGTTGGTTTAGTCGTTCATATATACTTTTACTACAGATAAAGAAAACTTGCTTAAGTCCTTAATATATCTTACTGTAGATAAAGAAAACTTGCTTCAGTCGTTAATATATACTTAAACTGTAGATAAAGAAAACTTGCTTCAGTCGTTAATATATACTTTTACTGTACATAAAGAAACCTTGTTTCAGTCGTTAATTCATACTTTCACTGTAGATAAAGAAAACTCGCTTGCCTCCAACCTGGATCTCTGGCCAGCAGCCGTTAATATATTTGCTCATCGAAGAGAAAAACAATTCGCTTGTCTCCACCCGGATTCGAAGTTCTTTCCGTAGATAGCGGGTCGGCCCTTAATCAGATTGAGCTACAGACGTTCACGACTGAGAACGACCACCAATTTTTATCCAAGTTAAAGCTGAAAATCTTTCTCTGACACTCGGTCGCTGAAAATCACTTTATCACTCCTCTTTAAATTTCATTGTCAAGCAATCCAATTGTGATTTTGAATACGTAGCTTTTATTATCATGCTTGTAGTTTTTTTTTAAAGGTTTAAAAAGGGGAAATCAAACAGCCCGTTTTATTATACGATTTCACAATTGAAGATTGGACTATTTTAAACCTGGACTTAGTAGCTTACAAGTAGTACTTTGCCTCTGCCAAGCGATTCTCTCTTAAAATTTGTCCAATTTGTCACACAAATCGAATTTTTCAAGAAACAGTGAAGGTATCTGAAAAACAGATTATGTGTTAAGTGCGTGTTTCGTGCGTCTCAATCTCGCTCATCAATCTCTATTAAATCTGCAGTCCGATCTGAGATAACTCGTAATAACTCCTATCACACACTGTAGGTATATTCTCTCATTGGAGAAAATATATTACCCTGAGTGAAATATCAAGGCCTACCACATTGTGTTCACGTGTCCAATAAAAACGATGGTAACTTGAGACTGTGGTTTACATAGAAACAAGTTAGCCTTGATAGGTAATATAATTTGTGGCAGGTTGTAGCCGATTTAACTAAACTGATAACTGATGAAAATTATAAGAACAGGCTATCGGTAAACTCCGGCTCGTCAACGGAAATCCTCAGATTTGGAAAGAGGCTCTGTGATTGGTCAATTTATTATACCAATTGAATCCATTTGTACCTTCCGATCTAAAATCGGAACAAACCAAGCTCCGAGCGCTTCATAGGTAGTATTTTAACCACAATAAGCTTTCGGTAAACTCTTCAGGGATGTTCAATTTATAAGATTGTATAATTTATTCCCAGGAAGACCATATGTGTAAGGTCATGCCCGGATGGATATTATTCGAACCCTGTCAACTGGTGTGAAAGTAAGTGATAAAATATCCGCCTTTTTCCCTTAAAATTGTTGTTTTTTATTGTTGTTTTTTCGTACATAATGGGCCGTTTGGACGAAGAAGGTTTTAACTTAAAGTGCGATATCTCGAATCACAAAGAAATCCCCAGCCTCAAATAGATCTATGTTTGAGACTTGTGAGATCAGACTACAATTTTGTGCTATTTTCTGTCAGGCCAAACATAACATATGTTTTCTGTTTGATTAGGGTTTAACGTCGTACTCAAGGGTATTTCACTTATATGACGACGGATTGTCCACTTTACACAACACTTAGCTGTATTTCGGTGGAAAACCGAGAGAAAACCTCGTAAAAACCACCCTAACGATTGCCGGAACCGTAGCATAAAATAACATCTGAGATGCCTGTAGCCTGTGTTTGTTCTTATTGTCATGCAATTTGAAGCCCCCAAAGTAAGTGTCCAATCAAGGATACAATTTTAACCACGTGATACACATATCCTGTAACGTAATAATTGACGTATACTCAAACTAGAACTGTTGTATTAAAATGTGGCAATGTGTTATTTTATAATATGATAATAAATTCAAATAATAATATATATCATCTCTATGCACTGGACGACACGGGTCTAACTTACAGTACGAGTTGGGATGAAAGGCTCGGGTCTAACTTACAATACGAGTTGGAATGTACGATTCGCGTCTAGCCTACAGTACCAGTTGAGATGAACGACTCGGGTCTAACCTACAGTACGAGTTGGGATGAACGACTCGGGTCTAACTTACAGTACGAGTTGGCGTGAACGACTCTGGCATTGTACGACTTGGGTGTTTACCAAGGATACTGTATCGTTCCATGTTCTTTTACCACACCCTTAAAAAACGATTTCCTTACATTTTCTTCCATTTGACTCCGGAGAAGCACTATGATTTTGTAAATATTGTTGCAATGCATGACTGACGAAGCAACAACGTAGGCTATCGCTGAAATGTACACAACACCGGACTCGATTCATGTAGCTGTAAATGTTATTGAGTAAAAATAAATACCGGTAATCTATAATTTCATGATAAAGTCCCTATATAAATCCTGTTTCATTGGCCGAATGGATCATTTTAAGTGAAACGGTTTTCTATGGAAGCCGATAAAAGCCATGCTTATACAACATCGTTAAACTGTGAAGCGATGTGCGAAGTTTCGAAACGATGCGCGAAGTAGCGAAGCAAAATTGCAAATTTGCGAAGCGGTTTCGCGACATCGAAGCATCGCTTCGGAGCTTCGCGCATTACCTCACCGTTTGAGTAGTTTTTATTAGCATGGCCTTAAGAAATGCCAAAGATTTTAATAATTTTTACTTTTAAATTTTTTCTTCAGAATGTGCAACGATTAACTGTGTGAAGTGTGACGACGAGTACTCATGTACAGCGTGCCAAGATGGTTACCATGTCAACGAAGATGGCGACTGCATTTTCACCGATTACGTCCTCCAATAAGTTTGCAAATCGTCGCAAGGTTATTTCTATATTTCAAGTGTATTTACGGAAATAAAAATCCATATCTATGACGAAAAGCGTAGAATTAATACGTTCTTATAGTGTTTTTAAAGTTTACCATACACATACACGGTATGACCAGTTTTGGATTAAAGTACAATTATGCTGTAGGCCTAACAGTTCATTTTCAGCATAGGGGTTACATTTGCTTCATATGATGTAGCAAATAAATTCAGGAGTCGGGAAATGTTTGTTGTTAAATATGGGAGTATTGTTGTTAAAGGGGTAACAGCTATCTGCATGTCGGAACATCCTTCAACACTACCGGTGCAGCTATCTTGGAGGAGAACAGCAGCGATACTATTACACGAAAACCTGGATGTTTTGTGCGCATGCGTGGAAATCAACCAAAGGACTCCGCGGATTTGTATAAAAAGAAACACATCAATCAAGTCCGTTTCTAAATAATAGAAACCCTAAATAATGATGTAGCTCCAATGACGCCATCATAACAACACAAGAATTTTCCTCCGAACGTAAACAATAAATACGTGGATATCTCAAATTCCCTCATAGCCACTGCCTGTGGTCTCCCCTAGATAAATATAAACAA
>JAVFBW010126712.1:0-14214 GCA_034783835.1 Mopalia ciliata
GGCTTCCTTGTTTATTTCAGTTGATTTAAACATCGTACTCTAGGTGATTCACTTACCTGGTGACGATTAAATACCGTGGAAAACCGGAGGGAAAGTAAATGGAGATTTCGATAAATATAAACACGTGGCTAGAGTATTGCACTGATGACTTAAAATGCTGTCTTTGTCATTATTATCAACGAATACATATCCAGAAATCCCACAACCAATGTCTTGTCTAAACAATGACCGTTTAGACATCCTCAGTACGGATATTTAGTCAATTACCATGACGACGAAATGTTTTACGCTCTGGACAACATGTTATTGGACAGAACTAATCGGTCATTGAAAAAAAACATTAAATCACATAGTTATGTGCACTCTAATTTTTCACTTTGAATAAGCCTACATTGCATGATAGACTATAAGAGATACAGAACTCTGGAATTATTTTAATTGTACATACAGTAATTAATATCCATCACAATGAAATAAATTGACCTGACTCGCATTGAATTGAGACGAATCTGTACCGGTTAAATTCCGTATTGACTAATTTGTACTGAAACGAAACGTGCTCAATTAATAACTCAGCTGCGTTGCTCCTGATTTTTCTCCATGATATTCCCGTCACGACAGTTACAAAGTTCGTCTAGCGCCCACACTGACTTTCTGCGTGCTAAAAGCTTTCCATTGTTACCATAGCAGTAGAATAACAAATGTTTTTTTTATTGATTCTTTATTCACTGAATTTTCACAAAGTTCACACATTTTAACATTTAAAAAATAGTTAGCGTATATAAACCCCAAAGAGCTTGTTGTATCCCAAAAATAGAATAAAGTTATTAGTACGTAGTATAGAATAAAGATAAACCATTAGTAATACATTTTAAGAAAGAACATATTACAATATAAAACATTCCACAGAGCACCTTATAAAAAAATATATAAGAGCATTATTAATTTATTGATAATTTACCAATTCTAAACTAAACACAAATATATTAATGCTAAAAACACAAAAACGAAATTAGTTCAAAATCGGATAATGTATAATTCATTTTACATAAAGTATAACTTATTAGTATAACGAATTAAGCACATATTGACAAATAAAAGTTAATCAGATTGTCTTTTAATTTGATTAATGATATAAGTTGAAAATGCCATTTATTTTGGATGAGAAAATCTGAAAGCTTCCTGATTTCTAAAGTGATTTAGAAAAAGACATTATAAATGATTTGGGATTGAATTCCAATTTTTAGAGCCTGTAAAATGACGTTCTGGAGTATAGTGTGACTTAAACAGGTCATAATTTAGCTGGCGTGTATTATGAGTATGTAATGCTGCTAATCTAGTAAAATAGTTCCGAAGTATTTCAGAGAGAAGATTGTTATGATCATAAACTTTGTAAACAAAACTTAGTGTTAAATAACTATTTATTTTGTTAAATAGTAAAATAATAAGTTGTTTGAACAGGCTATTAACAAGACCAAGCACTTGATTTCATACAAACATTTATAAATATGGCTTTGATGCACGGTGTGTTATGGTGTGTTTAAGTGGTACAATCTTTGCTTAGTCCTTTATCCTCATAGGACGTTGTGGTAATAAGAACATGAAAATAATTAATTACAAGCAGAGAACATTTTGCTGCCCACTTTGCCAAAGCACAAATGTGGAAGGAATAATTGCTATTTCGTAATGAAACGGAATCATCTTACCTTTTGGACAGTTCCTGGTGTTTTCGCACATCTATAAATTTGCTTGTCTTGGATCGTGAAACGTGATTTGTTATTCCGTGCAATATAACACGCACATCGGCCTTGAGATGAGCCGTTATCTATTACCAGAAGTCTATCAAGCGGAAGTATGAATCCAGCCACTAACCAATCTCAACGGCATTGTGCCCAGACCAGCGATTGATGAAAAAGCACCCCCTAGCCAGACTAGAGAAACATGGAAGGCCATAAATTTGATGTGGAATAATTAGTAAATCATGCTAACGCTGTACTACCTCTTTTCAAGTTTTTTTAAAACCCTTAATGCGTCAGTCAATCTCGACATTCGAACTGAGCGAAACGAACGAAATATCCAATTCCTTGCGCAATGAGTCGTATGGCACTTTGAAAGTCAAAATGCTGTTGAGACTGGTTAGTGGCTGAGTTCATACTTCCGCTATAACTGTATCGTTTGCTGATAAATAAGCAACTGCTGTCACATTATTTGACAAATCAAACAATAACTTGTTTAACAGATATCCTAAAATGGATAACAACAAAAACATACCAGCGTAACATTGAACGCAGGAATTGTTTTATAATAATAGTCTTTATGCATACTCAGGGGAGATAGCCACCTGAATACACGCATACATATACATGTATCGTTTTGCAACACCACGACAATTAATATGTATTGATCATCTTCCTTATCGGACATATTTCTAGCAATTGATCATTTATCAGATTGTTTCTCTAAGTCAACGCTAAATAGCTGTACCGCGTGTGTGCATTTACACAGTCTGGCTTTTTAGAGGATATTAGTGTATTAAGGATACTCTAACCACCCTCAGCTCAAAATTTGCAATTTTTTTAATTTTTGCATATTCCAAAAGTTATAATAGTGGTCTTTATCCCAGAGCAGACGCGATAAAAAAAATTAAATTTGAAGACCGTTAACTTTGATGATAAAACTTGGCTTTGCTATTTACAATATTAATATTGAAGACTCCGCCTGAGATGTGACCTGCAAATATGTCAGGCTTTGAAGTGGACATAACCCGTGACGTAACTTGTTGTGAAGCCATTACAGCGGGTGGTTTAGATGTACTTGGCAGTGGCTCTAGTTGAATTCATGGAATTTTAGAAGATGTCTTTGGAACAGGGCAGATAACAGTGAGTTGAAAGTTGTCAAAAAAAGTAGTCCGTCAAAGTGGTAGCTTTTCTGGTTGAATTGTGTCAATGAACAGAATGTAACCAATCAGAACCTGGGAAAGCTATATCCAACGTGTGTAGATATGAAACAAATAGCACATGTCTTTATTACCCTGAAATTTACTTATTTATGGGATAAATGGAGTTATCTTAACAACAATAAATCTTTGTTGGCTTGAAGTCCATGGTTTAGAATGTTCTTTAGTACGCGTAATTAAATTTCTGTCAGTTTGTTGGCAGACCAAAAATGAGTAGGCATGAATTTGTTCTGAATATTGCTTGCTTAATAATCAACCTTTTACTTTTTCTTATATACCCTATCCACCAACATTTTATCAATGTTTGCCAAGATATGGTAGAGCCAACCATATTACTGGGGTATCCGAATTACCACTATGTTTATTCTGGGGGTTCCTGAAAGGATCCACAACCTGTCCGCAGCCTGCTTTATATTATATAAATTAACCTGGCACCATCCTAAAAATGACAGACAATTCAAGCATTTTTAGATCGGCAACTTTATTGGATTGTTGCTGGTGTTCTGGAAGATAGCAACAATCCTGAACATCTCTTTTAAAGAAATTTCACAGCACGAGAAATTGCAACTACAATTAGATTTCTCAACTTATTAAAAGATAACTAGGTGCAGATATTTTTCAGTGATTTGAAATCAGATTCCTAGCATAGCACATGCTTGGATTCAAAGTGAGTGTCTACAGTATACTGATGAGCAATGCTTCTAGCTGAATTTTCCCTAGTATTTGTTCAGGGCACGTCTTCTACAAATCTCTTCTACAAGTCTCATATTTATATCCAGTTTTTCTTTGATATATTACATCAAAGGTTTCGCATAACGGACACATTTTTAGTGACATTATTTAATATAAACGACAAGAGAACGTCCCAAATTACTGGGAAACTAAGTACTTCGTCCAAATTACAAATCATTGGTGAGATCATGAGACAAGGTAATGGGTAAAAATTAAATATAAAACAAGTAATCCCATATTATGTCTAAGAAGGGCCATATAAATATATTTCAGAGGCTTAAATGGAATCAAAAGTTTGACTAACAAATAGCAATGGAAGTTTATTGTCCTTGCTCTTGCATAGAAGTCTTGTCTCTTACCCTAGAACCTACATAGGACATTGTCATATACATTCACCGAATAGCAGCAATACTTTGCTGGATTAAGTCTTAAACTATTTTTTCGCCGTATTTTTAAGTTTACTTTACTATAATCACGCCATGTGCATACATTCAAATAACTATATGAGTATGAAGCTCATCATAGGATAGGTTGTAGTGTACGTCAGTTTGCAGTTTGTACGATGAACAAGCACTTGAATCTGATTACATAGTTGGTGTTGTGTGGAGAATTATCGTTTTAAGGAAACGGATGGAATAAACTTAAATCTAATTTTAATTGAAAGTAATGTTTTTCATACATCCTCTGCAATAATATTCATTGCAATAAGTCAATAATTAATAACAGGACACCGGGCTAGCATCAGACTTTATGTTGTGATTGACACCATTTTTATACGCTCTAATGACTTCAATTTGGTATATATATATATTGACTAAATAGTAAATGCTGTTGTTTATTGGACGTAAACACAATAGGTGGGCTTTGACGGGCATCACATTTGTTCATCAGGATGACACTTACCCGCTGGTTCACTGTGAACTATCACCGCAGAGATCCAGTTCACTTGACAAAAGATATTCCGAAGAACAATCGGTATTTGTCTGTTCATCTCGAACTGAAAACAGACAGCTTTAGGTGGAATATAGTTTAAAAAAAACAACAATAGTATGTGAATAGTTTGGCGCTTTAAGTCGGGTACATTTGTTAAGCGTCTCGATAAAACCGGCTGTCAGCTCTCACCTGCTGTATTGGATAAAGTCTTCCTTGACATACTTTCGAAATTATCGTTGAACCTTTGGTAGCTACATGCGAATCTCGGATTGGTTTTAGTTACCACTGTCACCACCTAACGCACATGGAAATACAATATTCGACAGTACGATGAAAATATCGAGCCAATAAGGAAATAAAAATGGTAAACATAGAATCCAACAAACAATATATAGATACCAAGTGTAAGTACGTAAACTATGTTACTAAATACCCCTCATATGCATCGATCTGCGATTATAGCATCTGTACAGGCAAATAAACGGATTAATTTTCCCAACTAAATGTACAGGGTTATTTTAGCATAATAATTTGGATTATTATTAGATATTTGGAATAAGCTAAAATTAACTTTGATGTTAAATCAATGTTCAATGTACTTTATGTCGTTATTCTATATATTGTGAGGTAAGACTCACCAAATGTTCGAGAACGTGAGGCTGTTCGAACAGTTCACATTGAATATGTCAGTATAATAAACAACAGAAAGCGAAGGTACCAATAACGCTCATTGTGAAGAAAAGAACTCAATACAAAGTGGACAAGAGACAATGTTAATTAACGTAGTAAATACTGTAGAGGCCATGTTAAATTTTTGGTTTTAACAAAAATTTACTGGCACTATTTTGTTGTATATGACTTATCCCAGCCAGTGGTACATTCGAACTCGGATCACTAGCGATCAGCGACGTGCTTGTTTTCCTTTTCACATAGTCATTCATGTTAGCCATGCCAGGGAATCGAACATAAGTATATTATATATATTCTTCAAGATACTTTCACCTGTCACATCCAAGCAATCATATGATGAATCACATTTTTAGAGAAAAAAAAAGTGATAACAATAATACGAATAAAAACACTTACTGGGCAAACTACACTAACACAGGTTCATTAATTCCGTAATGTGTTTGACGTCCAATCATGCCGTCTTCTCCGCTTAGCTTATAAAAACAAAATCATGTCAACCCATTTGTTATTTTTTTTTATAGCCTATGCTCCAACCATTATCATGCTTGAATCTACCGTCGCTGTCTAACGCAGCAATGTGTGAATGCTCCATTTCACTCTTTTGTTGCTTTTCTAGTAAACAAAGGGACAGTACATTGGCACTAAAATTTATTTGTTTAAATATGCTTCAAATACAAACAATTTGTGTGGAGCTTTTCGTAATACTCACAGGTCAGTCAGAACCGGCATTGATTATTTGAGCAGATGCTAATACAGCAACGGTCGCGGCATAAGATATAAAGGCCCATTTATACTGAGCGCGAACGCGACCACGAACACGAAAGCGGCAACCGATTACCTGCTATGACAATGGAGTCATTTATACTCACGGCGAACGCGGCCAAATCTGTGGTCGCGCGGCAAGCCGCAGACATTGCCTCCAGAGCAAATTTTTGGGAGAAGGTCGCGCGAACTATTGGCAATAGCCAATCATTGTGCGAAATCAGTACTACATCAAGACCTACAGCAATTGACATATTGCGGCCATGATGAGAATTTGCAATAAATCTGGAATTTACCGCGCCATACGCCGTTTTAAGTATGCACGATAATTCGTGCGGAACGTCGCGGCAGTCGCGTTCGCGTTCGTTGTCGCGTTTGCGCTCAGTATAAATGGGCCTTTAGCGCGTTAATTGCATGTTAGCGCGACAAAACTGCCACGGCTGGCAGTTTTGCGTAGATCTTATCGTAAAACATTTAAGTGTTTTTGTGATAACAATACATGGTGCATACTCTATATCAGGCATATTTATTTAGGATTGTATACAATCAATACTATCGTTTATTTTTCCTTTTAACTGGCAGTACTTGGGGCTAGGGGAGATAATAGAAAATAATTGATTAAAGGTAGAGAAGATTTTACTGTCCACCTCCCCAAATCACACAACTGGTAATTGCTGTTTTGTGGAATGTAACGGAATTATCTTACCTCTTTGAACTGGACAGTTCCTGGTGTTTTCACACATCCGTCAATATGCTTTTCTTGATCGTTAAAGATGCAAAATTTAACGTGTATCGTTTTTTAGACGAGCCGTTTACTATACTGCCCTACTCTGACAAAAGGAAGCAAGTGACAAAATCTTCATTTTGATATTTTGGCATAAAACATGAATGTTTACAGCTGTTAAAGAATATAATAGTTACAGAAACTTAAAAGCTATTTAAATGATCGCAATAAAAGCCGAAATGTGGTGATAATGATCCTATTGGATAAATATCGAAATATATATCTGAAATGTCAGTTGCTTCTTTTTGTCAGAGAAACTACGATAATTATGAACTGAAAAACAACGAGAAAAGGAAGCAAGTGCAGAAATCAACTGAACTGTTTGGATAATTGTTTAAAATTGGTTTATTTATAGCAAAACACTCCGTATTGAATTATATTCTCAACAAAAAAAAATTCTAGTCGCTTATATCAGCCATTACAGATAACATTATTTGAGAACAATGGGTGTGTTATCATCAGAATGATCATGGTGTACATTTTCAAATTTCTTTTAGCAGCATTCCGGTGAGATCCCCGCTAGTGTTTATAGAATCATTAAATGATTTATACATTTCAATAAGTAAACATTTAACAACTTGAGATTTAACTGTCTAGACGTCAGTTAATATGCCTATAAGACATGTGTTGTATTGTGTAAGTTAAGAGTCAAACCACCGTTTAAGTGTAAGTGAATAAAGCTATTGAAGGATTAATACATTTCAATAAAGGAAATATTTCGTTATTTGGTGTTTCAAAACTGTAGATGCCTTTAATGTTACTTTGCCTTGTAAAACATTATAGAGTTAGTTACAGTCAATCAGATCGGGAGAATCTTCATCAATTGGTAGATCATTCCAGAATTGAATTCTGTTTGCGGGCATGAGGGGACACAATTTTTTAATTATGTCGGACTTTTTTGTCTCAGTCACACCTCTAGGCTTCTCTCGCGGCATAAATTCATGGTTTCCTTTTAACAGGCGGTCAAGTATTTTTTTCTTCAGAAAATCTCCAGACTGAAATTCTTTGTCATCAAGAGAAGATTTCCAATACATCTTACCCGACCCTCTGATAAATTTCACTGAGTGAACTGAAGATAAGATGGGTTTGGTTGTAAACTTCCCCTGACTTACTCCATTTTCCCATTGCCTGAAGTTGGCGTGTTCTAAAGAAATTACATTTCCGATTTTTGAGATGACATTCTCAAAATCATTAAGGTCATAAATATTTTTAACTGCCCTTAATCCTTTTTCGACTTGAGCATGAAAAGAATCTGCTGACATGAATGTGTGTCCTTTCTCTAAGTATTTGATAGTAACAGACTGAGGTCCACCCGCTAGATTGACTTCGTTCACCATGGCAGTGTACAGAGTCCAGTTTTTGTTTTGGGCCGTACAGTTATCAGTCCAAAATACAAAATGTTGACAGTCTCGATATCTTGGGTGATGGATTATGTTTGAATAGGCACTTGTTACATCCTCTGCATTACGCCCAGACACCGCTTCATGCCATATGACACCTGTAGGTTTTTCCTGATTAGCGCCTCTCTTCGTCCCCAGGGGCGCAAAAGTTTGATGAAACATAACCAATCGCCTTGTAAAGACACATGATTTTACACCGGGCATGCGAGGCAGCATTATCACTTTCTGCATATCGACAGAAAAGTACTTTTCGGTATCAGTGCTTTCTTTATTGGCATCAATTTGATAGTTTTTCCGACTGACACGAGCGCATTCTATATGTTGTTTCCATTCTTTGCACAACTGACATTCATCATTTTCATCCATGTTATGTTCGTGTTTTTCATAAATAACACAATCCTCACACTCCTCCTCACCCAGTTTCACAAAACTAATGTTCATAATCTTGATAACCCTGCGGTAGGTCTCGTAGGATGCCATACCTGGGTTTTTAGAGACAAAATCTTCATACATGTCCCGCACTGATAGCTCCGGAGGTAGATACTTTCTATGGGGTGCATGTGCCCTTCTGTAATGACTGATACATGGATTGAAAGAGTTAATATGGTTCTCTATCACAGCAGAATCTGTCTCACTCATTTTGTGTTTGGGAGCATGCTTCCCACGCTTATCGCAGGGTGGTGTCAAGGAAAAAGCTGGAGCGGAAGTAAGAGTAACAGTAATTATTTTGTCAGAAGTAAATCCGAGGGTGTTCAAAAAAAATGTTTTGCATACTACTTTGTCTTCGCCATTCTGTTGAGGTAATATATATATGCGGCTGCTATTTCTGTCATAAAATCTTACGGTGACAGCTTGTGCTCTCTTCTTGGGTACCACTTTGACGTGTGAAAATATCCAGGCGCGACGCTGCATATAATCCATCTCCCAGAAAAGTTTGTGAATTTCAACTCTTCGTTCCTGATCAATTTTAACACAACATTTCCTTTTACATTGACAAGGAGGTCTTAGTGGATGTTTTTCAATGTCTCTGTGTTTCTTACCCTCTATTGTCCGCACTCTCTTATTTCTGGATTGATTGTCCATAACATGATTATCAACATTACTTAGTGGAGGAGCAGGTGGTAGTTGAAGAGATATAGGTGTGGTCTCAGTATGATGTGTACTTTGTGAGGAAGGTTGGTAATTTTCTTTGTCGACTTCATCATCACTATCTGGGACCCTGCAATATCAAAAAATAAATTAAGCTTATATGTCAATCTGTCATTCAATGAATTGATTGGTTGTATATAGATGTCAGCTGGCACTCATTTGTTGACAATTTTGATTTGTATATTTCCCTTCTGTACATTTACAGTATTTATAACACAGCTGATTCAGTCTTGTTATAGTACATGTTGTCATAAAATGTTTTTATAACATGTGGACACGTTTATATTTAAACCTGACAAAATCATAGATCTATATTTTATTAAAGGATAAATTTAGATATCTATATCAGTTCAACTTTCAAATGTTTATATATTTTTTTATGGTGAGAAAATAAAACTAATCTTAGTTTAACAGTATTTTCGTTATTTTGGGATAACACTTTCTTAGTTAGAACATATACCTGTTCAGAAAATTTTGTAGATTGTTGTTAGTTGTTCCAGTGTTAATTATTGTTAGAATACATATACCGGTTATAAAAGTAAAATACCTTCAAGAACGGCATTAAACAACAATCAATCAATCGTTCAAACTTTGAGGGTTCTGAGGACATGATTTAAACTTGCTTTTTGCCTGGGTAAATTTCATGAGTAAATTTGACTTGGTTTTATAAGTTTTTCTTTGACATGTTTCACCATCTTTGCCAATATGCACACTTTTCAAGTAGATTTTAATGTACATTTAATTGTTTATTATTAGGTCAGAATATTGGAGTAAATATCTTAATGATAAGATTAGCATTTTATTAGCGGAATAAATTAATTGTGTTGTTATGTTTAACTCTCTTTGAAATAAATTGCTGCTCAAGCAAATGTTTAAAGCCTTCAAATCCTTTATATTTTACACTGGCCTCAGTGGCCTGTGTGTTTATAACAAAATATAGTGGTAAAAGAGGAAATAAAAATGTAAAGAATATGTGCATTATTGCATTCTTCAATTCTTCATGAGTGAAATCAATCCTATTAGAAAGCACTACATTCTCATGAGTGAAATTAAACACAATAGAGATTATCACATTACCATAAGGGCAGTCATCAATAACAGAGAACACCACATTCCCATGAGTGAAATTGATCACAATAGAGATTATCACATTACCATAAGGGCAGTCATCAATAACAGAGAACACCACATTCCCATAAGTGAAATTTACCACAATAGAGATTATGGCCTTACCATAAGGGCAGTCATCAATAACAGAGAAAACCACATTCCCATGAGTGAAATTTATCACAATAGAGATTATCACATTACCATAAGGGCAGTCATCAATAACAGAGAACACCACATACCCATAAGTGAAATTTACCACAATAGAGATTATGGCATTACCATAAGGGCAATCATCAATAACAGAGAACACCACATTCCCATGAGTGAAATTAACAACAATAGAGATTACCACATTACCATGAGTGCAATCATGAATAACGGAGAGCACCACATTCCCATGAGTAAAATTAACAACAATAGAGATTACCACATTACCATGAGTGCAATCATCAATAACAGAGAGTACCACATTCCCATAAGTGAAATTAACAACAATAAAGGGCATCAAATTCTCATGATGAAGTTTCTTTATGTTGACTTATGTCACCATCATGTTGATGACAGCATTGGTGTACCCATTACATGTACCTCAGTTTTGTGTAAAATGACTAAAAGAAATTGTGCCTGAGAGGCAGAATGAATTACTCAGTAAAAAAACATCAACATGTCTTAGGAAACATAAATTTGTTTTATTATCTGCTGTAATGTTGTCACAACACACAAAGAAGTTAGGATTGGCCATAAACAAAATTCCAGTTGATTTAGGGTATTTAAATATGTATATTGAGAACTTTTAAAGGCTTCTAATTATTGGGAATAAGGAATTTTAATTGTCATATTTTTATATCTTGAAAATTTTTTAAATACTACAAACATGGTATAAATGTTTTATCACTTTATGTATGAAGGAAGTGCACATGGCTGATTACCTTATCTGTTACAGTTGTATATCATTAACACATGTAGCAATGTTAAATTCTTGTTCTGGGTGTGGTTACAGAATGTTATCGCCCACCTCTCTGTGAATTTAATTTATTGTAAATCTGTGTTAATGTAAAACAACTGATCTGCATGTACGTGTATGTGGTATGTGTAATTAAACATGAACTTAGATGATCTTTATTCACGTCACGTATAGATGGCTTTCCTAGTGGCATCACCAACTGGTGTAATATCAGTTCAAAGAAATGTCAGCTCAGGGTTCTTTTTTAATGGAGCTTTATCTCCCCTTAATAGACTGAATTGTGTTTAATGCCATGCCCAGGTTTATTGCACCTATGCAATGATGGTATATCATACAGTAATTATAACAATAGCACAGCAATTACTTTAGAAGTGTTTTTATCTGTTGAAAATCATTGAAATCAGTATCTATACTTGAAATAGACTGCCCTCAGCCCTCATAGATGATGAGACCGTTATCACACTTATTTATATTATCATTGGTATATCAGGGAAGTTGCACCTGATATCTGACAGACAGGATCTTATCCTTCCTCAACCAGATTTAAGTATATGTAGGTCTTCTTGACATACTGATTGTTGTTTACATGGAACTTTCGGTTGCCCTGGTGTTCTCAGAGATAAAGGACGCCACAAGCCTGTCTGTTGACAGCTCTGTTTTTTACTTTGATAACATTTCCAGCTATTGTGTTGTGCACTGTGGTCAAAGGTGGTTTTCACTTTCCCATTAAAGCTGACATGCCATCATCACTGTAAACAAATTCACTGTAAAATAATTACCAAACTTTTCATTCGGAAGTTAGTGTATTTTCTAGGGCATTGATGTGGCCATCCTTTAAAAGCCCAATTGTACAACCAGATTGGTCAAGACAGATGTGGATTTTAAGTTAATATAAAATATATAACTTTACTATTATTTCCAGACTTCCATACATTTGTTTTTAAATGTTAAACAAATACAGCATGTCTGACCCAGTCCTCTTCTGTAAATAGTTATAGCAGCTTATAAGCACAAATTAACTCCAGATTGAAGTTGATCTTTGAGATGTTTTTTTACTTTGTGATTGGTGTGCAGTCTGTCCTATAATCATGGTGGACAAAGTTTAATGTTGACAGTGATTATATTTTTATTTACCATTTCAAATGATAAGAAATTTATAACAATCATATCAAAAGTATTTACCAGCCCAAATGAGCTGTGATGAGAAATCCTTGCTTTAAGTTTTAGTTTCTGCAGCAGACATTTGGCGTTATTGAACTATGAACAGATGTTTTTTGTCATCTCCAGTTATATACTGCTAGATGAGAAAAAAAATTCCAATCAGCTTTTTATGAAATATGATTTTTTTTTTGTACTAGTTTACAGTTATAATTAAAATTGTATGTGTGAAAAGCACTGTACCATGCCTCCAGATTTCACAATAATCCATCCTCTAGTCTGAACATATATGCACATCTGTCATTCCTTTCCTACATGTATTTTTTTCAGCCTGCTTGAATCCAACTTAAAAACTTTTTTGGACACCCTGAATTGAACAATTGCCTCATTTGGACACCCCCCTAACATGCAGGATATAGGGAAACTCTTAAAATTTGATTTTTGGCTCTGAAATCCTAGGTCTTCTTGTTCAACGACCAGTATTAAGCATTCGGAGCATGCATTTGACTTACATTTTTTGCATTTTAAAAACCCCTGAAAACCCCCAGAATAATATTCCTGGTCAAACTCTTCAAAACATCCAACTTACCTATCTGCTTTAAGGCATGCTGAGGTATACAGAAAGCCTTTTTAATTCCTTTCAACTGATCCTAGTTAATTCGAACAGTTTGAACTTTTCTTTGTTCATACTATAAAGGTATTTGCACAAGTTACTTTGTTCTAAGTGAAATACCCTTGAGTACGACGTTAAACACCAATCAAACAAACAAACACACAAACAAATTCTATCAAAGAAAATAATGGCTACAAATGTTTAATACAGAAAACCAAAACGAATATCTCCATTTCTGTTAAAATTATGTGAAAAAATATGTAGTTTTATGATAACTTCTGTAGTGTCCATGTTTCCAGCAAAACATAACCTTTAACATTGGACTTGTGTTGATTTGTATGACTGGTTTTGGTTTACACCACCATCATGTAAGTGAAACACACTTGAACCCATTGTTTAAAACAATTGAATCTGTCAACCAAGAAAGATTGAAGAAATCCTAACCTCATAAAGAGCCTGTGTCGAGATTAGCATTGAAAACAAACACAAGAGCTAGTCGCGGGTATGTAATTCATGTAAGGGGATATCACTAATGGATACCAGATTTCTTTGATAATCTGTCTAAATCTAGTACATCAGCTCCTGTACATAGGAATTCAAGACATTTATTAAATTAGTGGTTACATGAATTTTATGGCTAATTAAGAGTCATTGGAAATAGTTGTACCTGTGTGGCTGAGGGCAGTATGTTTCAAATATCAATATTGATTTCAATGATTTTCTACAGATAAAAACATGTCTAATATAATTACTGTGTTATTGTTATAAATACTGTAAGATGTACCATCATTGCATAGGTGCAAAAAATCTGGGCATGGCATAAAACACCATTCAATCTATTTAGATGAGATAAAGCTCCATTAAAAAAACCCTGAGCTGACACCAAAATTTTATTTTTTTAATCAAATTAAAAGTTATATTATATGATTCCATGGACATTCATGAAAAACCCTTAAATTAAAA
>JAVFBW010126723.1:2428-14214 GCA_034783835.1 Mopalia ciliata
CTCATTGATGGAATGGAAGCAGACTGTTTAAAATATATGTAAATATACAGAACATTCGTTTAAAGTAAAGCTGTGTTCAAAATCGCATTGCGTGATTACGTGTCTATACCGTAACCTTCACGATTACAGGTTTATGTTTGGCAGAGAATGTTTATTTATTTTTACCCACCTGTCTTCATATGTAAATACACATGTTGATTGTTGAAAAGAGATATTCGCCAGTTTGGGTTTCAGTCCTAAGTAAATTGATTATTTGGAAGTAAAGAACACATAATACCAACAACAAAAAAAACGTTTTATAAACGTTACACAGTAAAAAAAAACCCAGCATAATTCGTTACATTGCTGTTTAATATTTGCCGCTGTACATGCTGTAATAGTATAGGTGTAGAAAATATTGTAGAATTTATACGACACTTTGACATAGGTTTATGTCTTCCGTCTGATTGATAATTGTACGTACCAATTCATATTAAAAGTACAGTAACGCGAATTTTTAAATATCAAATTGCTCAATGTGTTACATGGCTGTTATTCGCAGCCATACCTGATCAAACTAGATGCACAAGAAATACAGGTAGATTGTGTTTAGTGCGTAAAGTCTTTTCCACTACCAAGCTTCTATTGGGCTTGTTTTCATTGATTGACCTACTGGGAAGTCGGCATTGTAGACAACAAAACGATTACATAGTGTCCCAGATAATGGGCCATCACAAAAAGCAACGTCATTAAGTTTTGATTACATGATACCTCTTCCAAATTCTGAGTTATGTCTTACGTCGGTGTTATTGTTTCTTTTTTTTACTGTAGGCCTAATGGAATTTTTATTCAGTTGAGCCCTTTAACATATGTGTTCAGGTCCTTCTAGTTACAGACACGGATTGGGCGTGAGCTTCCGGTTGCCTTAGTGCTCTCAGAGTTAAGGGGCAACATTAAGCAGCTCTGTTTGTGAAGTCTTTATATTAATTCCCGTGATTGTCTTATATTTTTCCTGTCTTGTCTTTTCCTGTTACCAGTGTAGTCGAATGTGGTTTCCTTCGCCCATCGGGCTGGTACGCCGATATGTGGGTGAAATATAAACCTAAAGTACGAAGTTAAACCTCAAACAACCAATCAATCAATCATTCAAACAAACAATCTTCCGGGTCGATAAAAGACCATGAGTGACGATAGCGGGCAATATCATTCAACTTACTGCTTACCTGGCAGAAGTATTATTGCACCAGAAATGACATTTACTGCATATAGTACGTCCCTGACGAAGTTTTTATGGTATGAGTGTTGATTTCAAATGTATGTTCTAAATCTAAAACCGTTTTTTAAAATGACACAAACTGTAAGCGTATTGGCTCACTATATGCAGGACCCTGGGACAGGTTTAATAGTAGCGATTCTTCGAGTGGATATCAGGTTCGCAATTGCTCTTGATAGTTTAATACAATGTAGAAGATATTTTGGGGCTGAAAACTGCTCTGGCTGAAATCTTCAGAGCATATGATGCCCAAAATTTTTGCATCATTAAATGTAACACCGTAAGTGTATTTTAAAACCTGGTTGGACTTATTAGAAAACCTATGTTAATGGATGACAACTTATATGTATTGAGAAGGAATATTTTGGTACGGATAAGAACACAAACTGATATATAGCCGGTGTAATAAACTTGCATAGATTGTTGTGCACTATCCACAAAGTCCCCAGAGTATAAATTCTTTGATCGTCGACAGAGGCAATCCGATGAGAAATGTGTTTTACGCAAATAATAGTTAGAACACGGACACAGAAAATGGGTATTTCAATTATACTGATCTGTAACATTTAAATTAAATATATGAAATGCAACTACACATCTGTGGAGAGAGTATAATTCCTTCATGGGTTTGAGAAATGCAAATCAGTACAACTCTTTGATTACATGAGGCACATATTTTCAGCTCTTCTCTTTTATACCGAGAAACAAAATGTTGACCAAATAGAGTTAGTTTATTGATAAAGTTTTGGACAGGACTCTGAATATAATTATACAGCCCTGGAATTAATTTTATATTAAGCTGACTTGCCTTCAAAACTTATACAAATTTGCCCAGTTCACGGAAAGTAGAGTGTACAGCTACCGTTTACAAACTCCAGACAGACAGGCTAATCATGTTAAGTTGACAAGGGGGCGTTAAACAGATAATAAATAACGTGCAGTGGTTTATACAAAGGGTGTTTGTTGATCCATTGGCGGCGCCGATATTCTCCTGAATACGTTAGGAAGGAAATACCAATTTCCGATCAAATAGTCTGAACTGCAAAAACATCTGTATTTTCTTTTATATATTTGAAAAGTCTGCAAGGGGCACTTCACCTGGATTAATAAAGCCCATTGATTCTAAACGTGCTAGCCCGCTTGTCAGTGCAGTTTGCAAACCTTTTATTGGCGAGAATCGACGTTTCCCTAGAAAAGTTTTTTTGTGTCGTATTAGGGACTCAGTTTTGTTATTCTGTTATTTTCTTGGCCGATTTAAATTGTAGATCTCGTAAATATGTGACGTATATACGGAAGGTAAACAGTGATGATGTTTCAATAATAGACAAAAGCAATGACTTTTAAATGCAATTGTTCAAAAGTGCATCAAAACAACATCCGAACTAGAGAATATTCAAATGAAATTTGTTGTCGTTTGTTTTTTCTTTTAACTTTTTCCTGTTTCATTTTCCACACAAAAATAGGCTTAATCAGCATGTATATCTGGGAAAGGACATCGGTCTACATACTGAAAGTTTGCCCCCTCTCGTGTGTGAGATAAATGCATAGGATTCCAGAGAGACTCGATAACAGTAACAGTCAAGCTTCTTCCACACCTTCTTAAATGGACCTCACCTCACTACTTCAAAAATGTCTAAACTCTTATCACATGTTCAAATTGTATTTCTTTGCTGAAAGATCTCTCAGAAAATTGGTCTCATTTAAGGAATCGTGTATTTGTTAAACAATACTTCATTCAATTCAACTACAATCTTTAGTCGTTAAAGTCAGATATAAAACTACACTCTTAGATAGTCTATATGGTCTATATAGAACCATAACGACAAAACGGTTCGACAAAACGGGTTCAATTTACAGAACCATAACGGATTCCATACAGGCATTTAAAGGCTTTCGTTAAAGCCATATTAATCTAGGAGTGTGACCACCAAGCATGTATATTCGCGGAATTACTCCAATCTAGTCCTAGAAACAAATTTAGACATTCAGTTTAGAAATTCGTTTGAAATGTCTACATTATTTGTATAGCAAATAGTTTTGTTTCTTAACACATCAAATATCCGATGTCGTTATTTCCTGGAAGCTAGCACTTCGACATGTGTATCAACATTTATACACGTAAATCACACTTCAATGACAAAATTGTGTAGTTCGAGAAACATAGTATTCTAATCTAGCTTACAGGTGTATATATTTTACAAATGATATTATCATCTGTTATTAAAGCTACCTACCCACTCGACTCCGTTTAGCTGACTGCACAGACTCACTGATTCGGATAATATTTGTTTGAATGCTCTGAATACCATATACCATAGGCCTACGCGTAATTATTTTTTTACAGGTGTCTTATCGTTCTACCAAATGGTGTTTCGCTTCGTATTCTCGCTGTTAAGCGGAAAGCTTAGAAATCGATTTAAAAGAACTTGCACTTTTTACAGTTTTCGGACACTTCTCTTACATGTGTGGGTTTGAGATGTGTCCTTGCATCCGGATTGATATATATTGAAAGGGCAATGTTCTATGTTTTTTGTAACAATAGTAATTAAACACTTTGGTTCGAACAGCGCTCTCGCATCCGTGCGTTGGGCAAGGGTCATACCACTAATTTGTATTCATTTAACAAAATTATGTTGTGGGTGTCGATAGCATTTTTGCAATGGAAGCATAACATCGCGTGTGACAGTATCCCGCTAGGATTTCTGTAACATCCGAGAACAAGTTTCGCCCACTCGCCCCGTGTCCGTTTGTCCTGATGCAGCAAATGTTAATATTTAAAGGTTAGACGATATGTGCACTGATCTAATTTTCCGATAGTGGCAGCTTTCATGTTACAGCTGTCAGCTACTAATGAACAAATTCGCCACAGTAAAATAAATCATACTGATATGGACAATTCATGTAATCAGGAAACTGTCCAACAGGCCCTCATCACATGCATACCAACATGTGACCAGGATATGTTGTAGGCGGACGACGAGAGCGGATGCAGTTCATGAATCCGCGGCCACCTTGTTGTATCGATGTTAAGTCTTTGAAGACCAGTCTCTTGTCACTTTAAACAGTTTATCTCAGCATATGGTTCTTATTTACTGACAAGATATGTTATTTCAAGTGTCCTACTTCATTCGGCCTTGACAGCAGACCTCTGTTTCTAATTAGAAACAACACAACGTTTCTTTCCTTCCTGGTCAGATATTTATGGAACATTTTTGTGTGACTAATCTCAAGGTGACTATATTTAGCCAGAGCGTGATGCTCATTGATGGAATGGAAGCAGACTGTTTAAAATATATGTAAATATACAGAACATTCGTTTAAAGTAAAGCTGTGTTTAAAATCTCATACCAGGGTTACATGGCTATACCGTAACCTCAGTGATTATACGTATAAGTTTGGAAGAGAATTTTATTTAGTTTTATCCACTTGTCTTCACAGGTAAATAAACAATTTTATTGCTTAAAATCGGTTTTACTTATAGGTTGTGCTTCATTGCTTATGAATGGATCCATTTCACGGGACATTGGCTTTACACCAAATGTATATAAGAAAGAGACTAAAAGAACACACAATAGCAACGCGTATTATCAGTACAGTAGTATGATGTCTTGAACATAAAAACAGCCTAATGCGTTCCATAGCTGTTGTTATTCAGCGTTCCACATGATCAAACAAGCATACAGAAAAAGCAACGGTAGAGAAACATATTGAGTGCTGTGGGCAAAGTGGTTTCCTTATCCCGGTTTGAGTATGGCTTGTTTCCATAGTTTCACCTGCGTGGAATTCGGCGTTCACAATCTTATATCTGTTTTGAACCAGATAATGGAACATCATAAAATGCAACTTCCTTAAGTTTGAATTACATAACACCACTTCCAAATTTCCATTTATGTCTTCCGCCTGTTGATAGTTCTTGATTTTGTTTAAATTGGACTGTAATTATCTTCTGTGGAGCTCTTTAACATATAGATTCAGATCCTTTTCGTTACATAAATCTTCCTCACCGGGTCGATATAAAACCATTCTGTCACGAATGTGCGCAACTTTACTGCCAACCTGATGGAAGCAATTTGTTTTCCAGACATGTCACTTTACTACAATTTGAAACATTTAACATTTGAAGAGCTTATATCGTCTCTCAGATTAAAATTCCTTTATGAAGCCATGTGTGATACCAATTGATATAAGTACAAATACGATATTTTTGCTACATGTGTAGGCGACGTCTCCATTGTCTATACCTAACTTACACTGTGGATGCTACTTTGGGGTGAAAATTCCCCACTGATTATAAGAAAAGAGAAGTTTAATCGACTTTGGACACGGACAATACAGAACACGAGTGCACAAGAAATAGTCTTAACTAATCTGAATACAAAATAGACCAACATCGAGCTATGTGAGTTGTGGAATATTACAGCTGGTATCAATACGATTAGAATAGAACCATATTTCAATAAAATAAATTACCCAGCATAAACTTAACAGTGAATATTCTCAATGTGGTATACTCGAATATGTTGCAGGAGTTAATGTCTGAACTATATTTTTTAAAGAAAGAAAGATCATTTAGAGTATTTTATCGTGCTAGACGTATATGAGCGATAATAAAGAATAAAAAACTAAATTTCGAATCCTTCAATTTTCACAAATAAGGCCAACTAAATCAAGACCAGCATATAAATTGTATTCGGATTGAAATTAATTATACTTAAGATTCGCATTCTGTTACAAAGTTCATTTATGAACAGCTGTATTGATAGATATATTACTGAGCACTGGCAATATGTGTCCAATAGATGACCTACCGTGACGATAATGTCAAAGGTCACTCGTTGAGTTACCCCTAAGAGCAATTTTTATACGTGTTCGTGCTCTTCGCAATAGCGTTAGACTACTTACACAACCCTGACTTTTTTACTATGGCATTCATCTTTCAGACAGGGACTGATTGATCCAGTGCTTTTGTTCTACCCACAGCACTCAATTAACATTTATCTCATTCATGAAATCATGTACGTTGATAGTTGCCGTGATGTTAGGGCGAATACTATTCGTTTTCTCATATATATTTTTTTTTTGTTTCTTTCTTTATTTGATTAAGGTTCAATATCAGAGTGACAAGATTTTTACTCACATGACGGCGTGTAAGCCCGATGGGTGACAGAAATCTCTCTTGGTGCCACTAATTGGGAAATCAAGAGAGAAAACAAATATACAATACAATACATTGACTGCGTGTTGGCACATAGCTCCAATAGCACTTGAGCTATGGGAAACCTCACCCAACCTTAATCACAGGATTGTCTTATTGAATAATTAAAACAAGTCAATACAGATCTTTCTGCCAGTCTCCGTACATTCTTTCATATTAAAATCTTAGATTGTATTTTATTGACGGCAAACATGCCATTTTACCCATTTATTTAATATATTACTATCAGGTAACATTCTCGTTTAAACCCATGATGCTTTCGGAACATTTGATCAGAATTATTGTTATTGTTGGTGTTTACGTTGTACTTAAGGACGTTCTACATTGGAAGCACAACATAATAATGTTAAGACAGCAAAAGCAATTGGAGACATTTTGTAAACGATTCACAAATATTGTAAGTCACGGAAAACTGTCTCGCCATATAACCCAGCTGTTGGCGTATTAGGTCAGAACTTATGGTGTGCAGGAACCAAGTTTAATAGCAATTTTGAACCCTTTTTCTCCGCATCTCCAAAGGAGGCTTGTAAATCAGGGTGTTAGTTGTTCTGGTAAGGAATTATATGTCCAATTCTTAACAGGCCTTATTATTGAAATTCCTTTCAGATATTTACACCAAATTTTTCGATCAAACTGTTTCCGATAGCGAAAACAAGATATAGTTGAAGTATATCTGGAGTTAAATTGAAAAAAAGTTATTTATCTTAATAGTTTGTGTCTAGTTGCTACAAAATTGTTAATCAAGATGTTGATGTTTAATAACTGATGGTATAAAAAAAAAAATACAACGTTTTTGCGACATTTTTAAATGCATATGTATAGGGACCTCCCTACAATAGCCTACCTAATATTTTGGAAATTAACTGTTATCATAAGATTGTTTTATTGAATACGGTAGTCAAATCGACAGATATCTCCCTGTCAGAAGCTGTACTTTCTTAACAACACTAGTCTGGCAGTGTAATTTACTAACTGCGAAATATTACATTTTACCAATTATATATTGTCCGAACCATTTCGTAACATTAGCTATCCGATGCACTCGAGAGTTAAGTTAAAGTGCTGTGCCTCTGTTTCCCATACACAAAGTTCGCGCGGAGGCTTGTGGGTCTGGATATGCTGGTCTGTTACTAATGAATTCTATACCCAATTCAAGACAAATCCCACTCTTGTTCCTTTCTGTTTATTTACACCCATTTTTCCACCAGACTTCTTCAGATAACCACAAAAAGATATGGTTGACTTAAATAAACTTTAAACTGGTCGTTTATAGTACAAATTTGGAAGGCAAATTGAAAAGCGATACCAGTGGTTTATTTCCCGCGTATCTTATAGTTGATCAGTTTACTACGAAGTGTAAAACGTCTATTTTTAGCACAACTTTGACGCTTAATGGCAGGAGGTTAAAAAAGGTGTAGTGTATTTATTCTATATCTCAATAAACGGCAAAGTTGCAAATGGATTACTCGTGTTGAGATGTTGCCTTTGCTGATTATTTAATTGACTTTTAATGTGATCGGTTTCTTTTAAAAATAAAAAGAAGGTTTGTCTCATTTATCGCAAAGCTAACAAATAAACGTGTTGGATTTTGTGTCCGCTTTTAAGCACACCCAAACAGATTATGGTGATAGCTGGCGTAGTGTTTTGTTGATAAAGGTATTCCTTACTTTAGACTTATTTAAGATTCCATGAAACAAAGCTAAGGACATGTCGGTATGCAATGAACTGAAACTGAGTGCAACTGGACGCAGTCGACGTGTTTATCACGAAAATGTCAACAATTTACCAAATGCCTGCGATCCATTGCAACTGGACTTCCGAGAATTGGTTAGGAACAGTTTGAATGCGATCAAGTATAACTGGAAATACATGTAAGTGCGCATGCTCACTGTGCTGCTATAGTAGTGCCGCAAGGTTATGGCTGATCATGTGACACAGTCAGAAAAGTACCCTATTTGCCCAAATTGAATTTTTTTCAATAACGCCTGACACTAAGCGTTCCTATTTGAAAAATATTTGCTCAACCTACCAAACCCGCAAAAGTTCTTCATTCAAAGCTATGTTAATCGTTTATGTGTACATTTGCTCCATTCAAGGTGCTCCATTGTACTAGCCATGTGATTCTTCACGTCATGTGGTTAGTTTGGATCGATCGCAGCTACTTGCAGAGAAAAAGAACATGCTCAACTTGCTTGCGATCAACTACAACTAGTTGTACCCAGGGTAACTTCAGTTGCAGCGAGATGCTAGTGGTCGAGATGAGTTGAGATGGATCGCAAGGTCGACACGTTCTTAGCCTAAGATCACACAGAAGGTAAAAAACAAGTTTCAGGAGAGCAAATGGGAAATTAAATAGAAAGCAAAGTATTAAAATAAAGTAGAAAGTTTAACGGTTAAAAATGCTACCCTAAAATATTCCATTATGGGCAAGCTGGTATAGCGGGAACTAGATCAAGGACTCCGAGATCAAGTCACGCAGCGGATAGTTAAATCTCTTCGTCAAAATAAATCTGTCATCGCAAACAGCTAGGGATTGCACCCTATTGCAAGGCCTATATAAATAAAACAAACCTTCGATTACCTAAAATTGAGTTATCGCTCTTCGAATGTCTCATTTTCGTTTACGGTGTTTCTGAACAGCAATTTAAAGACTTTAATACGAGTTTATCTTGATTGTGAGGTCTTTAACAGAAAGCACCAAGGCGTCTTGGCTGCATAAATCTCATTTCCAAGTGTTGATAGGAGGCTATTCGGTGTCGAAAAGTCATGACATTAAATGTATATATAGGCTCGTAGTAGTATTAAATAATTAAGGTTTAATATTTCACTTTGGCGTATCTATAGATCACAAAGGAAAGTTCCAAATCTTTTAATTTCCGTGTGTGCCCAAATCCCAATACTACATCTATGTTATATTAGTTATGGAACTTTAAATATCTACACGTACACGATAACCCGCAAGGAGTATAAGATAAGCTACATGTAATCCGGTGAAATGAATTAACTCAATGGATAATCAAAACGGAAACAATCAACTGTCGCCTCTACATGCATTCTATAAAATGATTAGTAAAACATTTATATATACTGTACATAAAACGGAACTACATTGGAAAGGAAAGATGTATATGTACATCTGATAAACTTTGCAGAATGTCAAAGACATAGCCTTAATTTATGTAACTAAACTTCATCGGGAACATAACCAGGTGTTCTAATTGACTTTTATATAATAAAGACCATAAAACATAAAAGCGATGATGGAAAAGCAATTTAAGAAACATTTTTGTATGTAGTGATTCCGGCAATCAGTTTTTCAATTTATCTATTAAGCACACAGTAAGAATGACAACAGCTTGGGTTGAGTACATGCAGATATAAAACAACATTGGAGAGGACATCTCTCCCGTTGGTCAGAATGAGATTAAAGAGAAAGCCTTAGGCAGCTGCACCTGACGTTATATGATGTGTTAATGGTATCATCAAACATGAAATTAATCTATTTTCGACAATTTTATTGCAAAAAATCAGGCTATTCGGCAATACTATGTTTCCTTAAATTAAACACATTACTTTCGTGACACAATTAAATGCCTTTATAATAATTTTACCTTTGCGTTTTTTCTCAAAGAGCCATATAGATTTGTTTGTTTGGTTAGGTTTAATGTCGTATACACTGTTCCTTGCTTAAAACGTAGTAAAAGCGGGAGAAAATCTCTGGCTTCCAAAAAGAGGTATCTAATAAATCTGGATTGAAGGTGAGATAATTTTTGTCTATACACTAAACTAGTACGCG
This sequence comes from Mopalia ciliata, assembly GCA_034783835.1. Classification (NCBI taxonomy): domain Eukaryota; kingdom Metazoa; phylum Mollusca; class Polyplacophora; order Chitonida; family Mopaliidae; genus Mopalia; species Mopalia ciliata. The sequence goes on from JAVFBW010126723.1 coordinate 12,692, forward strand.
TCTGTATTACACCTGAGAAAATTCTATTCTTAGTCGGCAGTGGTAAAGATCTGTGATATAAGTTTAGTTCCCTAAATATATTCAAAATTTATAAAAACGAAATAAGCACTTTCCTCGATTCTTTCCATCAAAAAAGATGCATGAATGTTTATTTTGATTAAGCTATTTAACATAATGGCTATATATAAAAAATTAAATAATAAATAAGGCATAATTTTTTAGTGTGTGACTAAATCATGAATAAAGTTGTAGGATTTGATTTCCTTCGGTCTACGGTAAGTATGGGCTTATCTTACACCGGAGAAGATTCCATTCTATCCTCAGTCAATCAGGGTAGTTGTATATAATTATTTTCTTCCTCTCTGTTTATTAATAATTCATAGAAACGAACTCAGCATTTTTTCAACAGCAAACATATCTGCACATGCGTTTTGATTGAAGGCGTATTAAAAACTTTTTTCAAACATTCCCTAAACTACTGATTTATATAGGTTCTAGCTCATATTCCTTATATACTAAATGAAGAGGTAGACAGCATATTTGCATTGTCTAATTTCCAGCGTAGATGGAAAGTGGACCTCGCTTACAAGAACAGCAAAGAATTTTAACATTAATTTCAATAATATTTTTAATATTCAAAAAGGGTATGATAATAGATAATAACCAGGTATATTTATTGATTTTGTGACAGAGAATACCGTGCAAAAGGAACATTTATACCGCATCTGCCTTTGAGCCAATATTATATCTTATGAAAACAAAGTCTCATTATAATAAATATTAACAAAACTAAACCGTTATATATCTATCTAGAATATTTTATTGACAGACAATTCCCACTTTTGATATTTGTTTCCTCTGTTGTCTACTGCATTCTTGATCTGAACAGTTACATTGACGAGATTGTGAGGGATTTCCAAATACTTATTTACTGATTCGTTAAATTGGGCTCCCGGATATTTTGGGGTTTTTTTTACATATAGGATTATTTCACATCATAGTTAAGTGGCAAATGGACAGGAAACTCATGAAATATCACTTCCAGCCGATTTCCATCGATATCGACATGGTCCAATAATTAGACTTGGCAGAGGGAACAACGGTTTAGTAGGCCGAATTGAATAACCCTATTTCGTCCATAAATCACCCAGGCTAACCTGTTTGATATTGATATGCTTATCCTTATATAATATTATATAAACTGTTATTTACAGAGACCATCGGTTGTTCTTTCAGCCCTTTAAAAGACTTTATCGCCCCAGCTGTTTCTGATGTCCAGACGCGATTTGGTGCAGGCATATTTATGTAAAATACTAAACAAAGTTCAATGAGAAAACAATACAACTTTACTCTACAATAAGTTCCATTTTGTCTTCAACATGGACATAAACTGGGCGGTGGTTGGTATTCAAGATATACACCATGTATGTAAATAACCGATGACAATAAATGGATAAATTGTGTTACCATCTGTGGTTATGTTTGTTTGTTTGTTTTATTGGTGTTTAACGTCGTACTCAAGG
>JAVFBW010126734.1:0-23702 GCA_034783835.1 Mopalia ciliata
TCCTGATCCGGTATCGAACTTTTGAAATATTTTACCAACCATGAAGTCTTTTATGCTACGCCGACATTTTCTTTCTGAAAAAGTATACGCGTGTGGCCTGCGCTGACCTAAAACATCTTAGAATGTTGAGTATAACGTTTAAACCCTGAAACAGATCGTAAGTTTATGAACACTTCTCCGTTACCTCAGTTATACTTGGAAATGTTATATACATATAGGTTGGCATTTCTACTATACCGCTAAATGCCCACATTTAAGCTGTTGTAATGTTAAACAATATGACCTGTGCTCAGGAACTGTATTGTAACATTTGTTTCACTGTCTAATCTTGAATTTGCCATTATACTTAAGATGTACTATCATTCCGAAAGCTTTATAAATCAAAGCATGTACATATACAAAGAGTTTATTGTCGTCTTATTAATAATTTTTTCAAATGGATGTATGGAATGTTGCTACTTAGCCCTGTAGATTTTCACTGGCCGTTGTCTTAAGAACAAAGGAGTTTGATAGTTACATAGTTCTAACGCCGACACCCGTGTAATCTCTCTGAATCAGAATTGATTGTAGTGTGATTACATTTATATGCAGTTACATATATATTTAGTAGACCTGTCCACTTAATACAGGTACTATCTCAATGTTATCAATTCTGTGTCTTTAAGACGTAAACATGCCTTTTTGTGGTAAAAAAAAAGTGCCTAGCCCAATGTCAAACAACATTTGACAGTATGTAACGCCTTGCTGGGCATGTTGGTCGATTTCCAGAGCACCCGTTGTATTTAGTGTCTTGTGCAGAAGAATATAAAATCTTTACCATATATGTATATATTTTGGGGAAAAGCTTGAATACGTGAATGTGGTAAAACTTCAATAAATATTTTATAAAAATATTGCAACACATAATTTCCCGGTTGTGCAAAACCCTGAAATTACATAGTATATGTGAAACTTTATATCTCGGAATAAAGCCACATGATATAATAGACTATAGAAGTACAGAGCTCTGCATCCGTGTGAGATTGATAAATGTTATAATTCATACCATGCCTTAAGATATGTTATAATTACCAGCATTTTCCACCGACATAAAATCAATGTCTAGAATTACATCTAAATTGTCAGTCTGCATCAAATGGTACTCGCAATTAAAGATTATTGCGTGTGTTTGTGCCATAACTAACAGATTGATGGTTAGCATGTGTATGGTTTCTTGCACCCTGATCTTCGGCAATGGTCCCCCTTATTTGGTATTGAAGATGATGGTCAGGACAGGCCTAGTTCGTAAAGGGCAGGTTGTTCTTACGCTCCAACGGAATTGTAAAATATACTGGTTTGGATTAAAAACTCGTCGAACAACACTGTCAAATAAATGCATGTTGTTAACGGGTAGATTGTTTTTAAAATTTGCCGGTTTGGCTTAAAAACTCGTCAAACAACACAGTCAAATAAATTCATGTTTCCAGTTTGCTGCCTTCGCAATTTGAGCCCATTTACAAAATACACAGTCAGTTTCGCCCAAACGCTTGCATTTTTTTGGGAAGATTTGTGATGATCGCATAATATAATAATGCTCTCTGCTCGACATAGATATAAACGCTGTTTTTATGCGGGCCAATAAGTCTTTAATATGACACTATCTATCAAAAACATTCAATTTAACTGTAGGCCTATCAGAGCGGCGATAATTTATGTCAGAGCTCTTGTCCCTTTACAAGGATCGTTTGTTCTATTGGGGAAGACTTGGTAGATCTATTTGTTTCAGAGGCGGACAAGGTATAAGGAACATTACTGGGGTTTGCTCTCTGGTATGCGATGTGTAATCTGGTATCAATTAGGTTTGTATGTTATAAAATAAACATTCCAGGTTGCGCCTGGAATTTGTACCATACCTTCTGTCTGTCTATGCACCGTCACAAGAGGAAAATGGGATCGTAGAACGAAAGTATATCTACAGCGTCGGGTGTTCATGTTTTATATACTGTTGATGAATGGGAAGCAAGGTTGATTGATTAGTGTTTTATACCACATTCACAAGCGTTTCAGCTCCGCTGTGGCGTGAACATATTTTCATTTTGTTGATATATCTGTATTTGTATTTAAAGATAGTTCTAACCGGGAGGCATGGTGTTGCTCATGAATGATATGTAATGTAGTAATCACTAACTTAGCCCTTTTGTTAACAATATGGTGGTTCCTGTCTTCATCACCAACACATTTTGCCAAGTTTTCATTTGGCGAAACAACAGTTTTCCATCAGCGCACGATGTGCTCATCACTATTTCACGTTTATGAAAATCATGTAACTCAAAGAGTAATCGTCAACTCAACCATATATAAAGACTCCGAATCTGGCAGCCCGCGGCCGTGGCTTAATGGGTGCGCTTGCTAAAGCCAAATTCGATGTACCGTTCAAGGGCTCAGTTCGTCTGTCGACCCTCAGGTATATGAATGAGTCACAAGATATGGCTCAGGCAATCGCAGGGGTGGTTTTCACTAGGTTTCCTACCGGTTTTCCACCGTAATAGAATAAGGAACAGTGTAAAGTGGACATTCTGTCGTCATATAAGTGAAATACCCTTGGGTACAACGTTATACTCCAATCAAACAAACAAACAAACAAATCCAAATCTGGCACCTAGAAGTGACCTACAAAGTTTGAAGAGTTTGAATCCAATAGGCCTCTCTTTCTAAGCGTTTCTGTTTGGTTTCTTCTTCAGAGAGAAGAATTTGTGTTTTTTCAATTATACATATGTTAAATAACGCTAACCCTCCTACCAGGGTACTTCATATTTTCAGGTTGGTTGTCTGCTGACCAAATAAAAAACATTGTTTTGGCCTTACTGGCAGAAGCACAAAAGTTAATGTGAATTAAGTTATAATTGAGTGAATTTATTATAAAACCACTGGTCATGGATCAATTGATTCACAACTCACACAATTAATCAACCAAGCAAAAAAATGACCAGCCAGCAGACCAACTCAGATCAATCAACCAACCACACACAAGATGCAATAGACGTCTGATGGTGGCTGATAACAACTCCACATGAGCATCTGTTTAGAAACTGGTTTCTGATGATTTGTCAGTTTTTAAGATGAGATATCCCTTTGGCAGTGTTTAATTTTTAAAAACAGAAGCGGTGTTTTAGCTGAGAAAATCAGCTGTCTGGACTAATTTATCATTACCCTTGCAGACAAATTATTTTAAAAAGGCTAACATATACCAGGTAAGCCCAATATTTGGGATAATCATGGGTTTTTTCAACCCCATTTTTAGAAAAACTTACTTGAATATCCCTCCAACTGTGACAATCCTGCCAATCCATTATCCCTAAAGGTGATTAATTATGTTTTAATGCATGTAAATTATCAAATTAACCAGGGCTTTTATGCCTTTTTTCAAAACGAATTAACTAATTGTAATACTTCCATTAGTTAATTGGCAATTATTGAATTACTTATAACTGCTTTACAAAGGAATTGCCAGGAAAATTATGAAACTTAATATTATCTAATTGTTACTATAAAACCACGGGAAGGCTGTTTGGGACTGAAAGTCTTTCAGAAATTTTGATAATTAAAAACCCAGATACAATTGCTTTTCATTTCAACAAATATTATTAGGTTTAATTAGATGATAAAAATATACATGGTTAGTAATAAATCTTGCTAATTTAAGGCACAACAACAACAGCAACAGAATTGAACAAATCTGTAAATCAAACTGAACAGTGAACACAAATAAGTTTTTTTTTTTTTAATTTAACAAAAACAAATTCAACAGAATAACAAAACAATCGATTCAGGCGATAAAATCCCTGGTTTCCAAAAACAGTCTACGTATAAATTAACGTCGTCTGTATCTTTCGGAATATTGGGTAAGTGCTGTTAGAATTTTGCAAAGTCACTCATTTCATAAAACTAGTTGATTGGCTGTAGTCATAAGTTACGACAGCAATAAACAAAGAAAATTAAAAGGTGACGGGTGTTTACTTAAAATAGTCTGATTATAATATTGGAATGTCTTCCTCATAAAATAAAAATAATAAAAGAATGTCCGAAATATTTTTTTGTTGAAGTTCGCGATATTATGTGCTTGTAATTCCTGCCAGGCGTGACATGAAAATCCCCGCGTGATTTGTTATCATAATTAAAGCATGGAGGTAAGACAGCGACGGTTTAAATGAACTGAATTAGTGGTCCAAATGCAGACCGCTGGGATTCCCATTTTTCCCATTCCTAAGTTAAACGTGCCAACTCGGGAGAGAAATTTAAATTACACCTCTAGGCCTATTTAACGTCACTCAGAAAAGAAAGTAGGTTGTTGTGTCAAAGAAATTTAATTTTATCAGAGAAAAATAAATATGTTTTGAGAAGCCGGTGATACATGTAGCAGTGGATGGATTTCAAATCGCCTCTACCGGTTGAGATAGGCTTAGAAGGCTTAGGCCTTTAGGGCTAGATAAAAACAGTTAGGCCTATAAAGAGAAACAACACATACATACTTTGTATACCATAAGATATCTCTAATAGTTCTTTCCACAAAAACCAGTTGAATGACAATCCATTTCATTCCACCATTCATTCAAATTTCCCAGCATAAAATCTTTTTAACCTTCAAACGCTCTCAAACTTTAACCAACGAAAACCCTGCGTCATGCTTTCAGTGCGCAGGAATCCATAAATGTATTTGTTCTTTCTTCTTTTTTAAATTTTATTAAGTCTACGCTAACAACTACATCTAAATTCTAATTTTAAAAAAAAATTTAAAATTTTTACCTTTTTTTGTAATTCCTTCTCATTCAGATGTTATATCCGATTTTGTTCCAAAAAGAGTCTTTGCACTATTTTATGACTCGGATTTATTATACCAGAAGTCTGACTTCTGATAATACATATTGCATATCAAGTTTCTCCCATTTGACATTGAACACAGAGGTAAATTGATTAGATGTTGTGGATTTTTTTTATTTATTTAGGCATTCTTAAGTTCCTGATTACATAGTTCCACTGTATGAAGCCTAAAGTTAAGATTTGCTATTTATTTATTTTTCTCTTCAAATTTACTCCTCCTAATTGCTTTAACATACATCAAAACCACAATGAAACTTAATATGTCCAACAACAACATAACACTGTTACACACTGACAGTTCAGCCTATAGGCTACTGTTCAGTGTTGTAACAACTTACACCGCGATGTGCATTGGTTATTAAATATTTTCTTACTGTGACACCTCTGGAAATATTATTACTTATCATGTTGTTCTGCACTGGAACATTTTGGATAGTCATTAAACCGATAAAATAAAATTCTGGGATAACTTTATCTGACCTTTACAGACGACAAAGATCATTCAATTTCGTATTTTCAATAATTAGACCGCATATAGAGGAGTTTGATTTCTGTGTTTTCTGACCTGATTGACAGGAGAGTGATCACTCACACTTGTAAATAAAAAGGGACTAGTGGGGTAATTTAAGATGAGAATAAGAAGATAATGGCTTACTAGTCTGCAATGTGTAACTACATTTGATTACTGATTCGAACAACAATAATTAAAACTTACCATATTTTTCTGAAATTCTTCATGTATGATCTCTTGCTGTTATTTTCTATTTTTATCATAGAGCCTTCCTTGAAATTTTGTTTGCATTTTGCAGGTTGCTCAGCCGAGGAACGAGGAAGACAAAGGTCCTCCTGCCAAGAAAACGTAAATATTTATATCTGTGCTTCTTTTGTTTTAAATATTTTATTTTGTATAGAATTTACTTCTAAACAGCAAGATACTCACTTCAGAATAACAGACCAAGGTGGATATACAATTACTGATTTTTACCCATTTATCAATTTTTTTTTTTTTGTATATCTTTCAGTGTACATGTGTATTTGCATAAATTTGGAAGTAATCCATGTTAGCATTAATATTAATAATAAATTGTTTCAACTTGTGTTATAATACACATTTTGCTTTATTTATTTCTTTGGTATTTTGTATTTATATATTTTCCTAAATTATATCTGTATTTTTCTTAGTGGTGAAAAGCCTGGTATCTCTCCTCTACCAGCCCAGGAATTAGGCTTGAATAGGGTGAAGTTGGGGTTGGAAGTGACCCAAACTAAAAGTGATGCACATATCACTCATGGGTCATCATGCTCTGGTGCAACCAGCTGTACCTCCATATGTATGTCCATAAACCTATTCATTAAATGTTATTGTTTTTATTTTACATTTATTTAAACTGAAATGTCAGTTGATGTAACTAATCAATCAATCCAAGACTAAAAGGATTTTTTATTTATTTAAATAATATACTTGCCACATTACTTCAAGTTCATCTAGCTATACAGCTGAGCTATTGCTGTGGTTTTTTCCAGCCAACATTGTTTGTATTTCATATTTCTTGTTTTTACATTAAGTTAAACCTGGTAGCCCAAACCGGGTTTAAATTAATCAGATAACTGTAACAGAATTTATTAACTACAAGGCCTACGTTAATTTGGTACTTCACTGACCTATCGTTTCGTTGTCTTATAAAATCAGATGTTGGGTTACAAGAATATACCTACCTACGACCACTGGTAGCTGACATTTTGGTGTGGACAACCATATTCATGACATCATGCAACTTAAACTCTTCTAAAGAGTTCCTGGTTAATAACATGTGTGAACTGTCAAAGGTTTTAATCAGTTGACTAGGTCTCTTGACATAGGCCCCATAGTGTGACAAGAATGATATTTGATTGGTCAATATTTGTGGATCTTCTGTTTACTGATTAAAGTAGCAAGACATGGCTGTGTGGATGCATTTGACTGTAGTTTATGGTTGTGTATTTAAAGTGTGGCTATTAAGTGCATTATCCTAGAAACTGGCGCAGACACCAATCAACCAACCAATTCTCTGATTTGATTTAGATGTTACTGCTGTTTTCAACAGAATAGCTTGCTTCTCATTATCTGAAAACCTTGTTATGTAAAAGGGAGATCACTCCTAATCAATGAGATGGTGATAGCGCCCCCTTTGCCATATCTTTCATCTTTTCATGTGAAGTTGTTGTCACAGACTGGTGTATTGTTAGGTATAATGCCATTTATTGTTTCCATTATGTCAATGAGCAATAACTGGCCTTCACGATTAGTTGCATCCACTGATTCCAGTTTGTATGAAGGTTTTTTTGTTGATTCTTATTTTTTATATGCCCGCTTTCGAAGAAAGTGGACATTTTATGTCCAGGCCATAACTTTTAAACAAAAACTGTGAAGAAGCTTATACTTTGCATAAATGTTCCTCATAGCTAGGGAATGTGTCCCGACCTATAATCAAGGTCATTGAGTCAAGGTGAAGGTCACCATCTCCATTTTAGTAAAAACCTTGTCTGGCCCATAACTTTTAAACAAAAACATTGAAGAAGCTTATACTTTGCACAAATGTTTCTTGTGGCTAGGGGGTGTGTCATGACCTATATCCAAGGTCATTGAGTCAAGGTCAAGGTCACCATTTCCATTTTACTAAAAACCTTGTCCGGCCCATAACTTTTAAACAAAAACATTGAAGAAGCTTATACTCTGTACAAATGTTCCTCGTGGCTAGGAAGTGTGTCATGACCTATATCCAAGGTCATTGATTCAAGGCCAAGATCACCATTTCCATAAAAATAAAAACCTTGCCCGGCCCATAACTTTTAAACAAAAACTTTGAAGAAACTTATACTTTGCACAAATGTTTCTTATCACTAGGGGGTGTGTCATGACCTATATCCAAGGTCAAGGTCACCATTTCCATTTTATAAAACCCTTGTCCGGCCCATACCTTTTAAACAAAAACTTTGAAGAAGGTTATACTTTGTACAAATGTTCCTCATGACTAGGGGTTGTGTGTCATGCCCTATATCCAAGGTCATTGAGTCAAGGTCAGAGTCACCATCTCCATTATACTAAAAACCTCTGCCCTTGCCAAAACCAACATTTTGCAGCGGGCGTATCTTGCACCCCTTGAGTGGTGCCCTACTTTTGATATTTGCTACCTAGGATGCTTCAGATTGAAATTACCTCTTTGCTATAAAGATATCAATTGACCCACGCCACAGCGTAGCTGAAATACCACTGAATGTGGCATAAAAAAACAATCAATCAATCAAGTGAAACGAGAGAACATAGCCCAATTTGCACAAATATTACAGCATATACTACAAATGCGTGTACAGGTTTTGAATTATTTTAGAGCATCTGATACATTGAATTTAAAGATGTTTATCGTTAACAAAGTATGTCATTAGATAACATGTAAGTATTATGTCACATTTATGGTAAAATAATAAAATAGCTCATCTAACTAAGGTTGATCGATGTTAAAATCGAACCAAATAAAGTAAGATTCACACATAATCTTCACCAAAACAGTTGATGTTTATTTAATGTGTAATTTAACTCTTTTTCTATTAATACTATTGCGAATAAAACTTCTTAAAGTGAACATAAAGCCTAGAGTTAACAGATCATATAAAAGTAAAAACGGATCTGAAATGTGTTGATGTATGATGGGCGTTCTTACAAGTTCTTAAGTGCTGTGACGTATGTCACGTATCAATGGTAACATTGCGATGGGCGTCTTGCAAGTTCTTAAGTGCTGTGCCGTATGTCACGTATCAATGGTAACATTGCGATTGGCGTCTTGCAAGTTCTTAAGTGCTGTGACGTATGTCACGTATCAATGGTAACATTGCGATGAGCATTCTTACAAGTTCTTAAGTGCTGTGACGTATGTCACGTATCAATGGTAACATTGCCACAAAAAATTGAACAAAATCGCCTGGGTAGTTTCTGTGGCATATAAAATTAATTTATTACTTAAGAATGTGTATATCAATCATCAAAGAAACAGCCCAGGTGTATTTCAGATCGTTTTTTCTCGTTACTCTATTAGTTGGAATAAAAATAAACTTTTTAAATTTTAATTTAAAAATATGTTTATATTGTCAACGTGTGTTCTCGCCACAGCGTAGCTGAAATACCGCTAAAGTGGCGTAAATCAATAATCAATCAATCGTACGGCTGGTCGTCGTAATTTCACACAAAATAAAAAATTTAAAAAAGATGAAATTATTTCCAATAGGGTGGCACACCACAAAGTAATTTCCACTGTGGTATAGTGATGACACTGTTTAATCCGTATCAGACAGATAGTTTTTTAAAGAAGACAATGTGGTACAGCAGCATATTTTGAATCCGGATGGGTTGCCCGAAGCAGCCGCTGCTGAATAACTAACTTCAGATTAAAACCTAAACTGGTCACATTCTTTGGCCAGAACTGAAGCCAAAGCCACTCATTGTTTGGAATATCTGTTGACGGAGCTAGTCGTTCTCGAATTTTGTATCTCAGCTCCAGAATTGACACAATGAAAGGCAAATATTTCTGCTCACAGCAGCTTCCTTCGTGAACTACTGGGACCACTTCTTCGATGTATTTACGCGTCTCCTCCCAAAACGCATCGAATTTTGTAGTACCATTATTTCCATTTAGCTTTCGAAGGTCGTCAAAAATTCCCTCTTTTTCAGTACTTAAGAGAAACTCTTAAAACCTGTTGGTCCACGCCTGCTACTAGTTCAGGTTTCTGAAACATATTCATCACCAGTCAAATCAGTGTATATACTTCACATAATGGCTGCCATGAGGCTATCAACATTATGATACTTCTCAAAGAATTATTTTTTCATTGCTCTGAGTAAGTTTTAATAAAATGTTTGACATGCTTTACAGCTGATAGAGTATTTTCATCAGAGCTGTATCTGTAGTCGCCACACAAACTATAAATGTCCCACGAAGTTCCCTTGATGATGTGTAAACCCGACAGTAGGGAAAGGGAAAGCTATGTTGTCGAGCCAGTGACGCCTTGTGGATCGATTTTCAGGAACAAAATTGAAAATATGTACAAGCTGATAAACTTTCAGCATGTAAACTTTCTAATATACAGAGTGAAAATCACACTTGCTCTCAATAGTAACCAGGGAAAATGAAACTGTAAAATATGTTTTTTACGTTTGGCATTTCTTGTTTGTTTGCTTGTCATTTTAAAATGCAAGCTTTGAGCTGCGTCCAAACCAAGGGAACATCAAAATTACTGATGTGGCATGAACAAGTCCTGTTAACTTTTGCGCTTCGATCTGTATATGAATTATATTAGGATACACATTTTATTTTAGTCGGTTTTATAAAACAAAATGCATCAACAATATTTAAACACTAACCATTCAGCGGAAAAATCGCCATCACAAATCAGTTAGGACGTAAATATATATTTTTTAGTCCATTGAAAATCTTGTCTACAGAGGGTTTATCAATGTTCAGCATGATGATCTCTCGGTTTTTAATTGATCCACTCTCCTGCACCCGAGTGAATTTCGTTGGCTTGCTTAACTGATTGATTGGTTTTAAATCCATGCTCAGGGGTACATGTATTTCACCTACATTAAATGACGGCGTGCGAGGCAAACGGATATGGTTGACGACCTCATAAATGTTCAGGACTATCTGAAGATTGTAAACACACACAAAAAAATATATTATTAATAAAAACGATTATGAATCACTCTTGTCTATAAATTTTCAGTTAGAAAGTTACCAGACTTGAGTGATATTCATCACGTCACACTAGCTTTAGTCGGTTCATAACTTGTAAATATTATGGACAGTTACCAATTATTTAAGCGACATACTGATAAAATATTGGCACATTGGTAACTGTTCCATACCGATGGTGCTTTCTTGTGAAATGTTTTAGTCAACATAATTCTGAAAACACTCGTACATCGATGGTATATGATACCCTCTCTTCTCGAATGTGTTGTGTTGTGTTGTGCCTCTATGAACCAAAAAAACTGAACTGAAAGTACCTACAATGTGTTGACAGATTCCATTGGCCATCCTACATTTTCTGTTTTAAGTGTGTAGATTAGGTCATTGTATACAGTCAATTGTTGGCCTTTGTTAGGTCCGTTTTTGCCTCTGGAAAATCAGGTGCGTCAAGCAATAGCAACAAAGGCTTTAATGCTCGTGACTGAATTCGTGATTTTGGACTCAAATGTATAAGAACAAAAGGATGGCATGTTCTGCTCTTTTTAATGCAAGTTTGTTCATGGTATCACCGAATAAACTGAAAAACAGTACAAATCAGACGTATAAAACAAGCATATGTATATCTTAAAATTAGTTTTTAATATTTCTGTTTAACTAATTTATTTCAAGGGAAATATTCTCGATGTAGCTTAGGTTCTGATTTTGATTGTAGAGCTCTTCTGTATGGATGCAAACCATGTGCATTTTCCCCTATGCGGCTATACTCGATATGTTCTCGTATAAACAACGTTTAGTACTACCATACACGGAACGAACTATAATGAGGAGAATCGGACATAACACTTTCGGACGCAACAACAAACATAACAGGCAAGACATAGGGGGAGACAATTACAATAAAAAAAATCATTCCTATTTTTATTGTGATATTTGCAGATATGAACAGATCGGCGGGCCCATAATCTAACTAATAAAATTCGTGACGTCTTATCAGTAAAAAATGTGTGTCATCCAATAAAACGCACGATTTATGACAAATTGTGTTGAAATAACGGAGAGACAAACTTAATTTGTGTATTTAGTTTCAAAAGTAAATTCTGGGGCTCATGTTATTCTTACTTAAATTAACGACATTGTCTCTTATTTTTTATAGCGAAATTTACTCTTGTTTGTGTCTAAACTAGTGTCTCCTTTCCATCCCCTTCATATGCTTATTCGTTCAGCCCAAGTTATGTTAGACGAGCTTCTCAAGCTGTCAACATGACTTATTGCCGATCGGCCTACCCGTAACAAGCTAAAAGTAAAGAAATGGCTGTCAGTCCTAATATTTTTTTTCCTCCTTTAATGCGTCTTTTTCTTGGTGGCCTTGTGATAACAAATATTATTATCCGTCAACCAAATTTGTCGTGTTCTGATTGGTCAATTTGCAGAGGGGTAAAAACCCGTACACCCTGGGAGATTCCGAATGTCACAAGAGTTCACGGGTAATATAAAAACAAACATGGCCGCCTACGCTTCAAATCTTATGTTCTAAATTTAATAACGCGTATCTTTGAAATCGATTTTTGGTTTGCAGAGAAGCTCTTCAAAACATATCTGTTTTACAATCGCTCAATTTTAATGACACTAAAATACCAGAAACGACTTTGTGTTGGCCATATTTTTGCAGCGTCATCGGCCCTTTCGACGTGCCAGAAAGCTGCATGCGTTGTCATGGCAGCGCTAGCTGTCAGGGGAGGTAACTCGGACGGTATACATAGATCGTGTCGCTGCAGAATCTATGTTCTTGTGGTTTCTAAGTGAATTAATCGCACATACTATGGCTTGGCGGATAATAAATTCGTTTTAGACGTTTTCCTCAGAGTGTACGGACTTTTATGACCGTCCTGCAAGCCCGTACACCCCTTCGCCTGCGGCTCAGGGCGTACGAGTTTGCAGGACGGTCATAAAAGTCGTACACCCTTCGAAAAACGTCAATAACTAATATTAATCATTATGAAGGTCTGGTATACTTTGGATCGGCAAATAAAATAGCACACACTGACCCCCTTCTTCAATTATCCATAGGGCCTACATATCTACCTCACCAGGTAGATGAATATCTCTGTCTGCCTTTGCTTTGCCTTACTTATTTATTGTCTCGTTTTATTAATACAGCAGAACCAAGGGACTGGAACGGGATTTTCCCTAATGAAACATCTTCTGGAAAATGAACATAATAAAAATAATAACAAACATGAAGAAAGGATACCTGTACATCAATCCATCAATGGTTAATATATACCATTCCCATGTCTCATTAAATGTATTCAATCCATCTTGGGCCGTGGCTTAGTGGTTAGCGAGTGCGCTTTCTAAGCCTACTTCTATGTGTACAGGTGTGCATTATCTTGTGAAAAGACGGTACACTTTTATCATAGTTTGTATAGGTACAACAATGTAAGAATATTCACCAGGATTTTTAAGAATTGTTCACAAAATGTTTTGCAGTGTAATATTTATTACTTTAAAAAGGCTAACCATGGAAGGAAATACGCTTTTCTGAACACCTGTTAGCATTGTTATCACCACAGAGAGATATAACAATGTGTGTCGACTTGCTGAAAGAATTGCAGACGCTATTCAATTCTAAGTACACAAGTCCGTAATACAATAGTGACATAAAATCTATACTCAGTCATGCATAATACAGTATCATATATTCCGTTTGAACAGCTAAAAGAGTCCACACATTGTAGCCTTAATGTCAATTATTGCCAGTGCTTCCACCTATGTGTTGAATACTGGGACAACTAAAGCTGCAGTGTGCCTTTATCGTCCAAATAAACAAATCAATTTTTTCCTATGTCTCTTAACCAATACATTGTTTGTATTCGAATATAACACTCACTACTCCACAGCAAAAAAAAATTAAATGTGCAACTATTTGGAAGTATATATGCAAATACTGTGAATAAAATATGCCATGTTGGACACAATGATAAACTTTTTTCCTGCTTTCTAACGTCTCTGACGTAAGATAGAAGTAGCGCGGGATGTCGAGTTTTATATTAGCTATAAGAATGCATATGTATATGATATTGAATAAATGAAGAGAGGAAAATGTGCCTGTCTCCCAAAGAAACGAACTCAAGACCTTTGGGTTATAGGCCAAACACTCTACAAACTGAGCTACACATGATCACGGCATAATGAGTCTGGACTTCTATTTTATAAAAAAAAAAAATAAGCTGACTGATACTGGAATGTCGTTGCATTGATATTGTTGAGTCATCTCATTAGACTAGATAAACTCCCATAGACATGTGTCCAAACATAAGTCCATTCTGGTTTAACAATGTCTCGAGTTGTTATAATCAACCTATACACATCTGGAGAGAAGGTTGTGACCATCCATATTCAGTATGGGTTAAGGATAAATAACCTACGAAGTGGTGTTTTAAAAAAATTAAACAAATACAAAAATATATATAATTTTGAGAAAGCGTAACAGTGATATATTAATGCGATTATGTGAACATAAATTTACATGATATACACTGAACACACCTGTGAGCCTGGTACATATGACAAATATTAAACATTACGCTTTAAAGTGGCAGACACCTAGAATAATAATCTGTGAAAATATATTTTTAAATTCGGATATTTTACTTTTTTGGAGTATCTCTTATCTAATATCTCGGGAAAACACATATTGTTTCTGCCTGTGCTAGAAAGCTGAATTAAAGTACATGTGTTGTTTATTGATTTACTTGTCGACAAGCTCTTCGGAAAAGCGTGAACGGATGGCAGACACGCCTTTTTATTAGACATTTCCTCTTTAGAATCATTACTGACGGATATGTCATTTAATATTTCAGTTTTAAATCCAAACAGTGAACGTTAAAACAGATGTATCAACACGCTATTCTTTTCATCACTTCTACATGGTTGGTCTTTTAATTGACAAGTTATTGACGTTAATTCTGAATCGGTTTATTCTTTGTTGTACCTTGCTCCTTTCCAAATCTCTCACACACTCTCCGTAGCTAATCAGAGGTACATGTATTCTCTGCCCTGACAAGTTTTCGCTTCGCCTCTTCGTAGGATTCAATTTCTAAATTATTATGCCAACTTGTTATAGCACTTCAAGACACTTTCGGGTTTAACAAATTTGTCGTATTGCTTTATTTGTCTTATTGACTCATATTCCCCAACATAATGTGTAAGAAAATTACTCACTTTGATACTTACCTATTTAGATTATTGGCGTGTCCATTCAAGGAATGATTTACGCTATGACTTTATCACAATGACTTCTGAACTGTGGTATTCACATCACAATTTCTTATATGGCATGTTGTAAAACATACAAGATCAAAGGGTATAAAACAGGAAAAAAAACACATAATAACATCTGCATAGGACATGTTAGTCACACTCCGGTAACACAAATTCATTTGTTAAGGACAAAACAAATACATACTTAGATTACTACAGAAAAAACGTGACATATATTCAACATATCTTTTTAGACAGAAATCTATGCATTTATACAAGTGGGATTAAAAGAAGAAAAAACTGCACAAAACACAGTCACCCACTCTAGAAAAAGAAGAAAACACAAGAAATAGCTATTGCCATTTTTGTACCATATGTGACCATTCAGATATACCATATGTACTCGACACCACAAAGAATGTACGAGTTACTGACATTTGGCGTCATAAGTCATTTACATGATTAAAATATATTGGTTCTGATAATAAAATTAGCAACTGCTTGGAACACCTTGTTATGATTTCTTGCCGGGTTTAGAATGCTGTCCATAGATGGAGAGTGTACACCTGTATTTGACAAATCCTTAAAAAAAAGTTCGTTCTCTGGTGAGCATATTTAGGACAAACTAACATGAAATGTTTAACAGACTCCTCAACATAACACACTTCAAAATGCCCCGAATCATGTAAATTAAACCTAGCTAGATAAGTGTTCAACGGAAGGTGACCTGATTGTAGGCTATACAAAAGTATTTCAGCTGTTGAGAACAAAACCGAAGCACAGGGGAGATAACTTTGAGGCTAAACTTTGAACTTTTCTGCAAGAGGCTTGTAAAAAACGGTTTTAGATTATTCATGATATCTGCAAGAGTAAATTGTTATTTACAAGAAATATTATCGGAATAACAGGGACTGTTTTGATAGGGGATCCACATATTCATTTCCAAAAACACATACATGGAACAGAACTAAAATTAATTGAAAAATTTCTAAAACTAAGGCGGATGAAGTAGACCAAAAATAATTGTCTATTGCCTGGAGAGCACGGAAACAGTCTGAAAATATAACAGCGTTGCTCTGTTTAAAATCAGACAAAATATACATGTTAAAATAGCCATTAATTCGGCTGTGAAAACTGATACACCATTTGTCAATCTGAGGCTTTTGCTAAATTTAAGTTCTGTTATAAACATTGCTGCACCCACTTTTCCACTTTCAGGGCACTTACAAGCATGAGCACAGATATTTAAAAAGTGACAATAGTTGAAATCGATAAAAGATCCAAGATGACGCTTGGAGTGACAAATTCTTGTTTTGGACACAAATGGAGGATCAGATTTAGGTATATGTTGACTCATATCCAAGATGACGCTTGGAGTGACAAATACCAGGGTGAAAAATTGAAAACGAAACATTTTAGCAAAGAAAAAATGTCACACTCAGATCTAACGACCATGAAAGTCCTCAGCCCTGTTATTAAAAGTCTTTACACGCTTATCATTACAATAAAACTAATAATCATTCTCCCACGGGTAAACATTTGAAGCGGCAGAATTATTAATCGAACTTTTAAGTACAAGTGAAAATCTGAAATTTCGCACTAACTGTCCGACTGCTAGAGGACACTCATTACAAATTACCTGTAATAAATTTAATGGTGTAGTTTTTAAAGTCCCTGTGCAGATCCTAAGTGCCGTTCACTGAACAGTATCTAATCTAGCTTTCAGGGAATGACAGGCAGAATTATATGCCTCTGAACAGTAGTCCGAACGTGATCGAATTAAAGCCCAATATAATAACAGCAAACAATACTTATCAGCGCCCCAGGACTTCCCGGAGACAGCTCTCATGAGATTTAATAATTTTTGACATTTGGTGATAGTCATATCAATATGTTTAACCCAGATGAGTCGCCTGTCAAACATAGCACAAAAACAATAATAATAAACAGATCGTAGTTACTAGAACTGGAAAAGAACGAAAAAGTATCTGCTAAAACAATGCATTTATCAGTGTTAGTTACATGTATTATACATGTCCTCCGTACAAGCCAGGTATAACAGATCAAGATCCGGCTGACTTGACTCTTTGCTTCAAGGACTGGTTTCTCACTGTCGTTGTCCCATGGAGTAAGACATTAGAAGGCAAAGCAGTAGTTATCGGGGACAATTTATCTCACTTTACAGAGACACCTGGGATTACAATATATATATTATATTTCAGGAAACCCAGGTCTAACAGCTTGAGCTAAACACAACGTATTCTTTGTGTGTTTACCAAGTAAAAGTACACACCTTTGCCAACCCCTTGATGTTGCTGTTTTCACCTCTCAGCGAAGGGCAGAATTAGCAGATTGGAAACTTGGTCTTGGTCAAAGGGTTTCGACACTCTTCCTTATCTGAATCACTGTTAACTTAGTCAGTTAGAGCTTGCAGTTTTATTAGAAAATATGTGGAAACACGACGTAGACCATCATTTATAAAAAAAATAAAATTTTGGAACATATAGATATAGCATTCGCCTTACGCTGATCGCCACCGTCACGACACTCTATTGCATATTAGACAAATATATGAAACCTCTTCAATCCAATGGACAATGTTATTTTTAATTGGATACTCATTTCTTAAAACTATACCGTTTCAGGCATGGCACAGGAGCGTTTGGAGGAGACGAAAGATTTAACGTCAAATCCTTTGACGATGATATATTTCCCTTTATTTGGTAACATACTAGTGGTTGATCAATAGTTCACTAGTTCGAGGATACTCAGACCTGCCTACCCTAGGAGAGATTTATATATAACACACTTTTTAAAGATATTTTCTTAAAATTATATTTATTTTGTGATATTTTCTGTGAGTATTTTCATGGCCAATTGATGTATTTCAACATAAATTACCTGTACAAAATACTCCATAAAACACCGGGTAGGCAGGTCTGGGTGGTTGACAAAGCGTTATAAATAGTGCGTTAACGAATAGCAGGCTTACCAAGGTTATAATGACACAGCGTTTAACAACCAGTCGTGCAGCGGCTGGTTAACTAAGCACATGTTCTACCTTATAGGTGTATCTGTATTTGCTCTCTTCTGCATCACTCGTGGTTATCTCCTGTTCGAATAGTGCCTATCAGGCTAGGTGTCTACATATGGCAAAAATACCCAAAGATTTAATGATAAACTGTTGGCATTTTGCTGTATTTCATTGCATGCTTTGTTCAGGATGCCTCGAACAGTTTTGGATAACCAGTAACACGGAAATTGCCCGACTTCCATACAGGACTGTGAGTCTACACAATGCCCTATCGCTTGTAGATTGCGCAAGAAGAGCCATTCGACGCCCGGATATAATATGGGCGTATAATGAAGACAGGCTTGTTACCCAAAATTGTGCGCTTTTGGAGTCATGCTCGTTTTCCGGAAACCCCAATGACATTTGGACAACAGGAGAAAACTGGAAAGTTTACGCTCGACGCGGAGGTAAAGTAACTACTGTATATTTATTGACTGGTTTTTACTCATAATACTTTTAAAGCGAGTGATATTTGTTTTATCACATTATTTATTTTTAATTGAAAACTAGTTTTCATTTGTAAAAAAATTAATAAAAAATGAGACAAAAAGAGAAAGAAAAAACGAATAATGCTTGTAGAAAGTGTTTCGCGACTATGTATTGAAATTAAATTGACTGAGTGATTGTGATTTTTGCTGCTCTAGATGCTTAAGTGTATTTCACTGTTAAGACTGGTGTATTGAGAAAAAACAACACACACTAAAAAGACTGTATAATGTATAGGGTTTTTAATTGAGACATTAATCCTTCATAATGACAAATAAAGACTTGTGGCATGTCCATATATAAATTACAGCTTAATGTTGAAACATGTTAACTTTGTGTAAATGAACGATCAATTATTAATAAAGATATAAAGGGCACAAATGATTCATTTAGTTAGACAGCAACACAATCAAGTCGCAGCATTCAGCTATCCCTTCATTAATATTTAACAAGAGATGTGTTAGAAAAAACTCACATGTGAGTTTTCGTTGCTATGCGTGACCATCTGTCGTGTTAATGCAAATCATCGGTTTCTCATTCTATACCACCTGATAGATCTTGATTGGTAGCCTTTAACTGGTGTTCATATCTTCATATTTAATAGACTTTATAAACATTAAGATATGATTGATGTTAATACAATTGTTCAAATGTCTTTTGATCTTTGCATTTGCTCCAGCCTAGATGGCCTTTGACGCTGGATCTGCGTAGTCTGCGGTACCGACTACGCCGAAATCAGGCTGCGTATTCATGAAAAAAAGTTTCTTCCGTGTACTCCTGCGTAGGTAATGCGTAAGTTGGCGTTCGATAGTGTATGTTTACGTAACCTGTGCAAAGACACCGCGTTCCGACGGCATATGCAATTGACCTGCCTTCATGTACGTCTGCGGATAACAGAAGTAGGGTTGCGTATGTTTACGTAGGCCTGGCGTAAAATGGTACGTAGGTTCGCTAACGGTTACGTTCGTAGGATTTAGGACTTATTTGTACGCTTTTACTGCTTTGTTGGACTGGAGTATGGTAGCGTACTATTGCGTACGCATGGCGTACAGCGAGGTATTTTGTAGACTTGCGAAAAATGCGTGCTTCGTGTGTCTAGTGTCTACCCGAAAGTACTGGAAAAAAAATTAAACATGTTTAATTTTTTGCATCTATCTCGCGTACCCCTCAGCATATAGTTAAGTGCGCACGTTGAAGTCGGTAAGCAACACTATGCCTCTCTACGTACATGTATGTCCCGGTGTGAAACCCGCTTTAACGTTACGATGGAACAACTATAAAACAAACCTCTCCCCTGTCACGAAAAAACATAAAAGTACTAAAAAAAACAACTAAATTAATAAACAATATAGAAAAAAAACGCCCTTTACCGCTTGGCCGCACGTTCATTGTATATAACACGTTCACTCTGATTTGTGACGCGAAGGCATTGTTTTTTATTTTCGCACCAAAAGTTCGTAATAAGCCATAATGGACCTATCAAATGTGTCCGACGGCGAGGAGGGAATAATATTAAAAAGTTTTTCATTGGCGGTTTACATTTACAAAAATATTTAAATTTTATATTTTTAGATACGTGTATACTTCTACTAAGACAACAGTTGAGGAAAAGAAATAAGAAAAAGCGTCTGTTGATACCTATTCGATCAAAATATACTCTCCTGTGATTTTGTAGTAACGTGATATAACTTAGTTTTGGGTTATTTTTTAGCCATCATATAACGCCGACTGCAACTGGCAAAAAAAATCACGCTCTGCTTAGGAGGTCACGCGTAGGGGCTCTCCCTGGAAAAATACGGCTTTTTAAAAATGTAAAAAAATCCGGGCCAAAAAACAATGCGGTACTCTAGGTCATGTGAGGTTTTATTTATGTGAAAGTGTACATAGAGATAGGCTAAAAAAGCGAAGCACACATCCATTTAGTGTCCACAAAATTCTGTGAGATCGAGAACAAGCTCTTTTGTAAATGGCGCGTACACGTATATACGAAAAAGGCGCGATCTAACGCTCTACCTTCGCTAACCAAAACTTTTATTACGAGCTCTATATTATAACCTTTGGCGCAACATTAAAATAACCAGACTTTACAGCCAACCATTTGATTGGATGCTTGTGAACGTTTAGGCATCCAATCAATTTGTTGGCCAGTGGCCATATATATCAATTTTAGTTAGAGCATCTAAGTCCGCTAAGGGATGTAATGCAGAGTAGCTCGGAAGAAACTCTTGGTAAAGGGGGCTGGACAGTGTAAATTCAGCTTGGACGACAAGTCAATTCTTTTATGTCAAAAACGAAAATGAATAATTGGATTCACTCTTGTGGGAATATTACAAAATCTGGTAAATTTCATATAGGGTGTGTTCTAGTTTTGATGACTTACATGTTGTCCTTAACGCCACAAATAGAAGTAGGGTTTTTTTTACCTCCAGTTGGATAGCAGAGACATTGCGCAGAGCATTCCGAAGGGACATAACCCCAATAACATCGCAAACTGGCAGTTAGCTCCTAGCGCTATCAAGGTTGATCCGTTTTTAGACGACCTCAAGTGTGTTGAAGGTCGTGTCGGGATATTTCTTGACCCTTTTCGTGTTGTACATACATTTAGGAGGTGAATGGAAGCACTACAATTACACGAACGTGTAATTTTTAACACCAGAAAGCGTGTACGTAATCATTTCGCACAAATAATATAACAATCAAACTTGTCCCCTAGCTTAAATTACGATTAAATTCAGCTCTTGGTTTTTGTTTTTGTTTTTGTTTTGTTTGTTTTTTTCGTTTTTCATGTACATCTAATGAAGTTTAACGATAGGGCATGTGATTCTTATTTAAAGAAAATATGCTTCGGATGACCCTTGATGCAACCTAACCTTTAATTATACCAGATTTATCTCCCATTTATAGATTACAAACAGTGTGTTTATTGTCACTGGTGCTGGCACATGATGAAAACTTTGTTTCAAATCCGTTGGTGGTGATTTAATCTAGGAATTGTGACTAGGCAGGTTTCGAAAATCCATAAGGGCGGGAGGCTGAGGGGAGTTTTCTTTTGTCTTGGTGTCGAGAGTGGTTTCCTACACTGATTACGATGGAAAGTCGTCATTAAGTAAGGCGTTATAAGTAAACTGGCCAAGCTGCGATGGTTTTTATGTTGCTTATTCTAGCTTCTGTCTTGTAAGCCCATCGTCATACCATAGCAATACGTTTCAGAACGCCGTGGAGCCACAATGAAACAATCATGTTAGCATAATCTGACGACTATGTTTTGCATTGTTTTAGGAACTGTACAAGCCTTAGCTTTCCGTGCCTCAGCAGATAAATCACAAGCCATCCTCAACGCCTACAACATTGGACCAGTGTCAGGAAACGAGAGGCTTGCAGATGCCTTGGACATAACAACCCGTATTTCTCATCCGTTCAAATCATTTATTTTAGACGACTGGGACGGATACAATATTACACAGGTATAACCCTCACTAAGCATAGTAAACTGGTTTTGATTAAAAACGTGTTTACATATACAAGGATCAACCCATAAGGGAGGAAAGTTAATTGATTTCTCTACAGTTATACAAGTATTTCTTTTTTAGGAGTATGCTTCGTTCAATGGAGCATAAAATGTTAATTATTTGTTACCCACTAAGACTTCTTTCGGGAATCCACACGATGTCGCCACAATTTCAAGTTGTGTTTACTTTGGAAAGAAAGTTAAATGTAATTATTTCTCTCTTCATTATATATATATGTTTATAAATCGATAGAAATTTATTTTAAATAAAGATATGGATGCCTCCTCCAGGGATGTTTTCCGGGACTTTTGGCTTCCATGGTTAATAAAAAATATTTAATACTTATTTTTTTTTTTCGCGGTTAAGTCCCGTATCCCCCACAGAAGCTAGAATGACCTCGCGCGCAAGTGTCAGCGAGAAAGTTTTATGTGGCGGTTAATTTTACCTACTGGGGTATTGAAAACACAGTTCGATAAGGACTTATTTGAGATGAATCCTAATGAGGTGAAGTTGCTGTAATCTAGATGGAATGAGTTTGGTTCTTGGTTCGACGTCAGAGTGTGAAAATTATCACTTCGCCATGGGCACTGTAAAAGGTACGGGATATGTTCCCTTGGTCGACTGGCTGTACAAACTACATTTTGCTTGGTATGTTTGAGCTACCGCTGAAAGGATATCGCTGATGTTGTGTTTTTAGTCAGTTGAACATTCCCTGGTATAACTTCTTACAAAACTTTCATTCCTATGACCACTCATATGTACATAATGTGTTGAAGTTCAAAGCCTGCATCATTCATTACTTGGATCCATGTTGCCCTGATGGAAAGTGCGCGGCGTAAGGACAACTGCACTCATAGAGTGAGAGAAATATCCCCAAGAAACCGTAGGAAAAACTGTAATGTAATTATACTAAAATGTGGTTCCCTTTGGTAAATTCATAGCATCAACGATTAAAAGGCTTGTGGATTTAAGATAAGTTTTTGTCACAAAAAGTTTTAAGAGATTTATCTGTATCCGAGTATATTCTTTTTTCTACGGAACTTCGCACCCCCCTTTGACGGGAGTTAACTTTGGTTTATTAAAACACAGTATTCTCTGTCGTTTTCATCCAAACACAGAATTTAATCTCAAATCAACACCACAAGCGATACCTTAGAATGACAGGATTTGTTACGGAATGAAGGTAAGTGCTGAATTTACTAAATTATTGGGATAAAATAGTTTATTTATATGCTTAGTTGGCCGAGAGACTATATAAGCTTACTCTTCTTTTAAATTGAATCTCATTTCATTGGCAGGCCTGGAACATTTATCCTTGACAATTTCAGTAGTGTAGCGTTTTCGATCATGTTTTTCTGATAAACTTTGAGTTTGCAGAACTATTAGAAGGGTTTTTGAATCTGCTTGTCGCCATCTAAATCATTTCTTTGTTGGATTTATCAAATTCATCATGCATTTCTCGACAAGCTTCCGAAGAGGATGTCGAAGCGCTAAAATCGTTTTGTTCAGACTCAGTGTCGACTAAGAATATTGAACAACTTATTTTTGTTTACTCCATTCGATATCTCAAATCTGCGCTATTTTGCGGTATTATATTCAAGTAAATTATTTATCAAATGCTGATTTGCGGCACTTTTGCCCCCCCCCCCCCCCCCCCCTTTAACTAGGGGTTTTCTACGTTTCATGGCTTAAAACACAGTGTTCTCAGCAGTTTTCATCCAAACAAACTGAAAAGAGTTAAGATTAAGTTTGTTTATGTTTACTCCTTTGGAAATAATAAATGTGCGCTATTTT
>JAVFBW010126735.1:0-14214 GCA_034783835.1 Mopalia ciliata
TGTAACGGTAGCGGGAGAATAACTTGTACTGATAAACCATGCTGTAAGTGAAATCACTTTAGGCCATTTAGGAAAAAGATATACAATTTGTGATTATGGTCTTTCCACCGGATTTAGATTTTATTGTATGTTTAAAATCTAATGAAATCCAAATTTTTTTACTGTCAAGCTTAACTCGTCTACAGCATAATGCTTCGACTGTTTTAATATTTGCATACTACTCAGACGTATGTTAAAGAGAGATAAGTCCGTCTACATCACACCAGTTAATGAACAGAACCATCCTGAAGGCTTTACTACAATTTGTGATTTTTTTTCTGTCCCTCCAACTCAAAAGCGGGTTTTGAAATGAGCTATGTTTTGAGAACAGTACGACACAATTCCTCCACTTTTACCACTACCCGCCCTTGCAATAAAGGGAGATAATTCCAATTTACCTGACTACAATTTATTTGCTTTAAAAGAACCTGTTTTGCTTGCCATAGTACCAACCACAACGATAAATAATTTAAGTGGATTTTTTTTTCCTACTGCCTACTATTGAGTTCATTTTGATTATGAGATAAATTATCCAACTCCAAATAGGTCACATTGGCTTTAAACTTTTATCATATACCTATGAGTCTGTCACAGACACAGAGGCATCGTATATTTATCCGTATAAGATGGTTCATATAGGTACGGTCTGAAAGTGGACTGCCTTCCATGTTTACGTGCTGTATATGACAACGCCCCTAATGTGACAGGGGAAATCTCCCGACATTGAGTAGCAGATCAACACTTGGCTCCAGGACAATTTCTTCCATTTATGTTTTGTTTCTATGATTAAAACCAATATACATTATGATTACACAAAATAAAGCTGATGGTTGGTGTTTGGAATTGAACTATGTTTTTCCGAATGTTTTTCTGGGGTGTGTACTTTTAAAGAACAAATTCACGTGCTCGTTCAGCTCAGTCATTCAGGATACCCTCTGCGCAGTACTATGATTCTAATGTAAACAAACTTGCGTTCCTCTTTAAATTTCATTTCCAAACAATTAACTAAAATCGAGGTTTTCAAGAAACATTGAAGGTATATGATAAAAAAGATTATATGTAAAGTGCGTGATACGTGTCATTCTATCCGCTCTCGTTGTCTCAGGTGGGACTGCATATCAATCTCGCTCTGCGAGCTCGATGGATACTGCACCGACCTGAGACAACTCGAGTTGATACATCTTCACGTATCACGCACTGTACATATAATCTCTATTTATCAATGATTTATATAATAAAGGCCCTAAGTTGACTTTTGTCCATGATAAACTATGATCTTATACATTCCAGACTGTACCAGGAGTAATGGCGCCAGATTACGTATTCGACAAACATACAAAGACGACTGTAATACGTGTACTTGTAACGGTAGCGGGAGAATAACTTGTACTGATAAACCATGCTGTAAGTGAAATCACTTTAGGCCATTTAGGAAAAACATATAGAATTTGTTGTTAATTTCATATCATTAAATGGTCTGTCTGCCGCATTTAAATTAACTTTTATGTTTAAAATGTGTTGTATTTTGTTTTAAATATTTCGACCTTATCTCGGCTACAGCAAGATATTTCTGCTTTTTAAATATTCAATTACTACCCAGACGTATATTAAAGGGAGATAACTCACATCTACATCACTGCATTTTCTCGGCTTATAAAGTGTAGAGACCAACCAGGTGGATTTGACATGCGACAAATAAACACATGGATTAGCCTAGTGTTGTGATAATCCCATTCCAAAACTTTGCAAGTGATTCTTAATATGCTTAAATTTTTAATCAAAACTCTTAGTAATTTTGTCAGTATCATGGCGTTTAAATGTTGAACGTCAATATAAAATATTGAAACTGTTTTGTCAATTGGCTCCGACAAGACATTAAAAGGAACAAGACAAATAATTTCTGGCATATGTTAAGACAGCATGACGAGAGATTAAAGGGATTAGGATAAATAATTTGGGGAATATGTTAAGTCAGCATACACCGCTTATGTTGAATCTATTTATGACGGCGACACAGTTACATCATTGTACTAAGCAAGGCTTTTTATTCCTCACAAAGTTTTCATTGAACAAACATTTAGTTTTTTTGATCCTATATACTTATGTTATTGCATGTGAATTTTTGTAATTAATACGATTCCTTCATAACAGATAAAAGAGATAAAAGATCTAAACCATCTGTTTTAATTTTTTGCAGCTTGTACCAAAAAGGATGGCAACGTGCTACGTATCGGAGAAACATACAGTATTGACTGTAATACGTGTACATGTAATGCTGAGGGGAAAATAATCTGCACCGATGAACGATGTTGTACTGGTTCTAAATGTCAAGGTAAGATAATCTAATAGAATGAGTTAGTTTGCTGGATGATATTCTAAAGTCGTATTCAATTGTATTTTACTTGCTAGCAAATGACGATGGATTATCCATTTGTACTAGGCCTTTTATTTTACTAATTTTTACGGTGGAATACCTGTATTAAAGCTTTTACAGCCCAATCGGCGGTAGCCTTATCATGTCCTGTAGCTCCTTTTAAGCCCACTCACAACCCAGCGTGGGTTTTTTTAGTCCGTATGTTTTTTGGGGAGGCCGTCCTGGGGGTGAATCCGTAGCCCTAACGCAGCAAAAGTTCCTCGTGCACTTGATGTGCTACGGGCGTGTCTGCGTGTACCTAAATCCGAACTTAGGCGGTACTCACCACGTCTGATCCCCAACTTTTGCCCAAGGTTTTGCAAGTAGACGCCACGTACTTGCAATTATGTCGGGTTGGGAACACGGCTAAAATGGCTCATGGCGACTCGAAGACATAACACACTGATCAGTATATCGAATGAGAATCGGCAGTCTGACAAGCTAACACCCGAACCTCAGCCGCAGGCCTGTAATAAAAACCGAGAGGGAAAATAATGAGCTATAGTTAGAACAAAACATACATACTTAACTTGGTCGATGTCACATCATCTTTGTTTATGAAAGTAATTAATAACTAATAAATAATTTTTAAAATATGAAATACGTGTTTCTTAATGCTTTAATAAAAACAAGTTCTTCGTAAATCATTAAGTTTTTTTGGCAATATGTAATAAATGGAGTTTATTGTTCTGCGTGAAATGTCCACCATGCGATTATATACAATACATGAATAATTTTTGTGTCTTGAATAATTGTTTTTGTATGATTGTATCTATTAGAAAGTGAAGATTAACAGCATTTTCTTTCTTTTGGGATAACACTGTTTTACTCTGAACACATTTGAACGAAAATACTTATCAATAATACGCGTTTCTTACAAGGTATTAAAATCTTTCACAATTTAATACTGACTTTGTCTACCAAAACTTGCACGATTTAACGAAATCTAAAAAATAATATATTAATCATTTTCATATATGGTTGGCTTCATGTTGCCCTGGTGCTTTGCGAGTTAGAGGAACAGGAAACCCATATGTTTGTGATGTCTTTGTGTTGTCCTGTGACAACGCCATATCTGTGAAAGGACCTTACGCATTACGTAAGGCTCTAGTATAACAAACAAATATTGAGATTTGGGAGCCATGAACATTCTCATCATTGTACGAGTTAAAAGTATAGTATGTGTCTGTGGTTCATTTCTACCTATCCACTCATTGATGTCAGTCGGTGATATCTCTATTAGTGACATCTATTAGATATAGTGATATCTATATTAGTTAAATGTACGCTCATGGTGGTCATTTCGTGCGATTTTTGTATAGTTGCATAAAGTACGCAATAATTTAAAATTTCCAAACGAAAAAGCAGTGGTCCTGTGCCAAATTTTCACACTGTGGATATTCATATTACTTCTTATTGATTTTGTTTCCAAAACATTGAAAACAAAATAAAAACACATTTCTATTAATTAATAATTTATTTCCGAAATATTGGAAATTGTGGAACACTAGGTTTTTAAGACGGAATTATAGAATTCGTGTCCCGAATTGCCTATATGCCCTCTAGCATCCACTTCACCAAGTATACACTTTTTTATGTATATTTCAGGGTGTTTACTCAACGGAGTTAGATATCCGGTTGGAAAGAAAATGGAGACAGATTGTGGCGCATGTACCTGTAGAGCCGACGGTGATATATTCTGTCCTCCCCCTCGTTTTGGTAGGTTGCAATGTGGGAGTTATAAACGTTTTTTGTAAGGGTGTCATGAATTTGATCTGCCTTGCACGTTCGTATGTCAAGAGCTTGTAGTATATTTGTATCATCATGTAAACCGTCAGATAAAGCATGTGTACATGGAACTTATTATTCATAAAGTCCCAAATTGTAAGATTTGAACCACCACAATTAAAACTGTTTGATTCTAGGTACATTGAGAACAGTCAATGGCGCTGCATTAATGTTCACCACCAACTATATTTTCAAGATTTGAAAGTCAACCAAATGTTGATTGTCTGTTTGTTGATTGATTAGAGTTTAAGCCTGTTCGTTATTTCACTCACAAGACGGTATGCCAGCCCGATGTGACAGTCACAGAAAAACACAAAGAGATCAACAGCATTGCAGCTTCCTGTTCCCATTTAGCTCTGCATAAAAACATCCGGGCAACAGAAAGTTCCTTCCAACCAAATATAAAGTTTTTAAAGCAAAAACGTTTTCAACTGTTCTCAACCACTGCTCGATACGATATTTTGGCCAGGTCTTCTACAGTACGAAAGACAGACTATGAAGTGAATGGCTCGTGCTTGCATAAGATGAATACTTTGTGAGTCAGACGTTAAACACCAAACACCCAAATAAAGTCACGTATGGCGTGAACTGTCCACAAATAATCTTAAAATACAAACAAAAAAAAACCGGAGAAAGAAATTCTTCTTGAACTAAAACAGAATAGTTACTATGCTAATATTAGAATTTCCACTGACAAGCTTAACATAAAGACGAAAAATTCATATTGACTCAATATTCCGGTTTATTATCAAACCATCATCAGGAGTCATCATATCAAACTCCTGGTGATGGTTTGATAATAAACCGAAATATTTTAATCAATATGAATTTTTCATCTTTCTTTGGAGTAGTCACCTTACTCTATTACTATGCTTAACTCCCTAGCAAATTATTATATGGTAGTGCTTTACTTCGTTTAGGGGATGTTTATTGTTAACATATGTTAAAGGCGTTTACCAACATAGTCGCAACTCGGTAAAAAGCAACTCAAATAAGGTGAAAACATTTATTGATAATCGATTATATTGTCTGTGTTTTAACAATAGCGTATGACTGTGGTTTTTACGCAGTTTTTACCTCAAGTGAGTTAGAATTTGAGTTTGTGCTATTTTAACACCAGCATGATTCAGCAAGATTCTGTTAAATAGCTGGAATCGATTTGTCAGTTTCTGCGTAATGTATTTGGAGTTTTGTTACCCCCTTTTCCACGATTTCACGTAACAATATGTTTTTGTTATGAATTTTCTTGGCTTCTAAAAAAACCCAGATTCTTCAGCAGCAACTTGAAGAAAAGGATTGATCAAAATTGACGTTGATCGCAAATACAGCGAGATCGTGGGCTGAAGACATTCTATTGAGCATTGAAATAAGGCCCACCTTTGATTAAAGTAGACGAATGCTTATTCCAAAAGTAGGAGTTGGGAGGGGTGGTGGGTAATTCGTTAGAGACTTTAGTACTTCCATTGTTTGGCATTCCAGAATGTTTCCAGCCTCCCTCCAACCTCACTTCGTATTTACGATTTCCCCGTGTCTTAGTCTAACCAATGTTACAAAATATGATAGTTTCAACTCTACATCCTTTGATCAGTAAAAGCGCAGTTTCCATGAGTTAATTCAACGCAATGCCCTTTTTTTTAATATAAATATTTGCCTCTCTCTCTACAGGTCGAATAAATGGCTGTTATGACGGGGTTAGCTGTATACCGGAAGGATTCGAATGGACAGTGATTCAAAATAGCATTTGTTTGACATACATATGCAGGAAATTGAGTCAAACTAGTTTCCGAACAGATCTTAAAGCAGGAGGTATGGTTGCGAAAATCTTAATTTGTGTATTATTCTCACAGCACATGCTTACAATAATAACAAAATGTGCGAATATTGTTGGAGATGCCAGACTTGTTCATTACTACAAACATATGTTTTGCTCATGCCAATCACTGTTGTGTTAAATTGACAGACATTTTTGTCGATTCAAGAAGGGTATTGATGATATCTCGCCTTTTAAACCCCTTCAAAAGTATGAGTTATAATTTTTCTCTGTTTCAATTTGACTGTTTTGGGGACACCTTAGGCTTAAATTAGAGTTAAAATGTTTAATGGCCAAGTTCATCATTTTTATGTTCGGTCATATTGCATTGAAAAGATCATGGCGTGTCGGTAGGATTTGACATCAAAGCTTTAATCGGCACTCTAAGGAAATGAGTTCACACCCGAAGTCTGTTGCATGTGTGTGTTGTGCTTAGTCTTAGATGAGATCAACACCACACCATTATGTAGAACTGAGGGCCACCATTGTGGACTCATTAATACGAGTGTATTCCTTCGAATCAGTTAGCTGCAACATTGTTAAACCGATGCTCAATTGTAGTTCATATTACAGATAATGTAGATGAGTCCCTCCTGATCTCATATAATGGTCTATTTATGTAAGTTCATCTCAATGTCTCTCAAACATGTCAGGCGTGTTGGTTTACGGGTGTGACTACTGTTTAGGATAAGCTGGAAAACTTTACACAGTTGACCTTGATTTGAAAGTGAAAAAATTCTAGTTTCCCATACTAGACATGATACAGCTGTCGCCTTTAAAATTAATTTAGCTTTAGTAGTGGGTAAAATCCCAAACAGCCAAATTAAACAAAAGCATCGCACATCTGTTTCGACGAAAGCTTCAATATTTAGTACAAGCTTGTTTAATTCCCAGAAAAACTAAGCTTGTCTTGAGGATCAGATAAAAACTTCATATTTCTTAGATTTTGTTCATTTTTCCTTACACATGAAATACAAAGGATGTTACGTAGACAACTGGAACGCCAATCATATTCTCGCGAGAGTTTCTATAGTGGACAAGACTAAGACAACTCTCGTACGCTATGCCAGGCCATCGCGCATTAATTTCCCCCAATATTTGGGGCGACCTATCAGCCGCAGACCAGCAAATGAAAGAAGCGCAAAACAAGATGGCCCGGGTGTATCTTAGAGTCAATGCCTCGAAGTAGGAAGTAGAATTGATTATATTTTAGAATGCAGTCACAACTTGTGCATTTTTTCAGGGACTATTATATTGACCCAGACAAGGAGAAGAAAGTTTGATTTGAGAGGACTGACTCAGTGATCTTATGGTAAAACTTACCATTTACGTTTGTTATTTATCTCCCACTTACAGCCATTATATAGTTTTTATATGTTAATTGAATTTAGAGTCACCGCATGGACGTTAATTGTAAGACGATTTTCTTCACACTCCACTTCTTACAAGAAACAGTTCTAAAACAACCGATTCGCTTTTCATCTTCGTATTCTTCTTCCTCGCTCATTGAATTTGTTTTAATTTTTTTTTTAATGCTGAACTTTAAAAATTTATTAACCAAAGTAAAAAAAGAAGTATAAAGAATTTGTAAGAATCCATAACATCACTTGGCTGGAATAGAGCTTCGAATTAATACATGCTATTTCTAAAGGTTGGGAAGATTCAATTAGCATAGCTTCAAAAAATGTATTGTGAAGAGAATATCGCCCAACACTGAATTGACTCCAAATCATCGACCTCGATAATCAGATCTAAAAAAAACCAAACTTCGGAGAGGAAATGAACAGTAAGTGGACGCATTTAAGAGTGTGATTCTTTCTTGTAAGAACTGATCACATTATCGTATTTTCTTTTCTTTTCTTCATCACTTGTTCTACTTTATTTTCTAATGCACAATCCTCATTTTCTTTTCTTCATCACTTGTTCTACTTTATTTCCTAATGCACAATCCTTCAATTGTTCTAATCTAAGCACCATATACACCAATCTGCCAATTTATTCTTTTCTGTGTTGAAAAATCCTTATGGGATAGATCATTTTTGTTTAAAAGCAATGGAGGCCCAAGATACCCAATGGATTCAGTATTTTATTTAGACATGAGGTAGCCCTTATTTTCGAAAGGTTTCGTATACCCCAATGTTGTATCTCAGTTGACTGTTTATACCCGGTACAATTCAACGAAAGGCGTATTCGCGATTACAACACCTACGATGTCTCGTTCGTACAAGCGGAAGATTTCCATGGCCTACCCACGTTAGGCAGTGGAATCGAACACTTTATATTGCTTTGGTTGTCTTACACAGCTTTAAATGTCTTTAATTAAGTTAGGCGTCACACATATAACAGGACCGTGTTGTATAGATGCACATGAGTTATCTCCCTGTAGCGAGTAACCCTACATCCTCTTGGAGATGATAACTCCACAACCTCCGTACAAACCTTGTCACGCGAACTGTCCTTTAAATGTAGAGAGCAAATCATTGCCTTGTTCGTCGGGATGGCTTAGTGCATTTCGGCTACCAAATGAGTAAAAATTGTAATAAATAAAACGCATAGACCAATGAAATGCATATACCTCTTTTCCAACAGTGTATATGTATCGAAAAAGCATATGGTAGATGGTGAAGAAAGATAATTTTCTTTTTCGAGCAATAGCTCCGTATACTTTGTCCCTGTTATCGGTTACAGTGGTGATATAAAATTACTGGCTTACTTCGTAAAAAGGGAAGAAAAAAAGGGAAAAAAACAACCTATTTAGACAGTCAGAAATCGGCACTTATATGGAAAAAGTGTTCCGAGTGCGTGAATAGAATAGCTTAACTGCGTCAGAGATGATTGGGTAACAGACTTGGTAACTCAGGTATGATGAACCGTTAAAGCCATATAAATAGTTTCACAACAAATTTCTATCAAAAAGGTAAGAGACACCTAAACCTTGAGGGACTATTGTGAATATTTCTTGAATAGTAGCGAATGTTACAGGCACATAAATGATCTGGCACGGGACTACCCTCGTACATGCGATACGAAGTCAGTTTCTAAACAAAACATGCCACGACTTTATTGGTAAGCATGTCTTAGTTTTCTCTGTTGATTCTCTTGTTCTCGTCTGAACTCTCGCCTGTGCTGACCACGTTTGGATCAATGGGAAGCACTGGGACACGTCCAGGCACGAGACAACAGGGAGAGAATGCTGTTAAAGGGTGAAGAGTGTTGCATGACATCGTATGACCAGAGGCCTGTTTTATAGACCGAGAGATCGGCTTAGCTGCAACGTTATTCTATAGGGACGTGACCACTGAAACAGTTTCACAGGCCGGGGATGGATCTTTTCGTAGCCAATTTGACAAAATGTCCTATATATAGTTCAGAATATTCAATAAGTCCTTTATATGATCGACTGACCCACATTTACTGGTCAAACAGAATCCTATATATTAATAAAATCTATTGATGATGGGTTCTTACAAGTTTATTCCCAAGAACTCTTACTTCACTTAAAATGTAAGTTTTAAGCTAATCTCATTACATATTGTTAACACAGAAGCAAACCTTGTCCCAACAAGCGATGTAATAAACAATGGATTTTTTGTATAGAAAATTAGAAACAGGGTCTAAAATGTTACAGCCTGGGCAAAGTTTTTTCATATAGGTCTTATGAAGTATCCTCCATATCACAGGGAACTGGAGAACCCATTTCAAGTAAAATCGTTCCTAATAACGTCAGCCTCAGCTCCCAATATACAACAACAAGCGGTCAATCTGTTGATGTGCTTGTATAATTACCTTTGCCTTCTTAGTTCTTACACTAGTTCTGAGCTAATGTCTGACCTGTGTTATTAAACTTCTTGTGCTGCCGCAGGCCTGTCAGGAGTACCACGAACGTCCAACCATTTTATTGCCCTATCTCATGGCTCAGTGAAACTAAGATCAGGCCATTCCAAAATAAGACGGCGGATCTCTCTTAAGAGACCATTGTCCATGACAGGAGTAACACGACTGCACCGCAAGGCGATTCTCAGGCGATTCCAAAATAAGACGGCGGATCTATCTTTGGAGTCCACTGTCTCTGACTGCGCCGCAAGGCGATTCTTAACAGTCTTTTCAAGAGTGGCCCAGAAGGACTCATCCACAGGACAGATTTTTGTTGTAGATTTCTACAAATTTGAGTGACTGTCAATAAATCCTGAGTCCTTTGACGATGACCGTAAAGCAGGAACTCGTGTCCCCAAGGACATTTGACGGAAAAGCCATGATCCTGCCATGTAACGACCTAAAACTCCTGCCTTGCTTTGCAAGATCAGAAAAGCTCTCATAAAACTTCAGCTACAACCGTCAGAGGCATACCCGAAGCATACAGCCATTGTTGAATACCAAAATTAAAAGTAGGCAAGACGCAGAGTTCGCTTCAAAACTGTAGGTCACAATTAAATTTGCGTAGAAGTTCCCACGCATCCAATCAATCGCTTGGGAACCGAGTCCGATTGCATGCGAATAATCCTTCAAGGGTTGTAATGAGTAAATTGTAGTTCAGAATAAAACTCTTGGCTAGCGCAAATGTCCTTCAAGTCCTTCAGTTGCATCCAGGAGCAATACAAAAAAGCGGCACCGAAAGATCGGTACTAAAACATAACGTCAGAGTTAAAACGAGGTACGGTACTTAAAAGTCAAGTGAGGAATTTAGGAGTGCACTATATTACCATTGAAACATTCCATAGGGTCTGCCTAGTTGTCATTTCGGCTTTAACTGAAATCTATAGACCGACAATCGATTTTTTTTATATACTTGATACTTTATTCATCCGATGTTGGATCAACAGGATTAAATCCCAATAACAGATAATTGGCCAGCATTACTGTGGGAGGAAAACTAGGTAGTAAATTAACCCAGAAAACCCACGACCTTCCGCTGGTTGCTGGCATACTAACCCACATACCGTTCGCGGCAATCGAACCCGCGACCCCAGAGTTTAGGAGGATATGTGGACCAGAAGCATACACTCACTAGAGCGTACGCTCTAGACCACTCCGCCAAGGCTTATTCGCCTGGCGTATAACAACTTCCGCATATTTGTAAGCTAGACCAGGTTCTTCGTAGATGCTACATATGTTACTTAAGTAACTTTGTCCGGATACCAAGTTCGTCCGGTAGATAATACGTAAGCTCCGGTTTGTCCATTACATTCTACGGAAGCTATACCAGCTTCGACCTATAGATTCTACGTACATTTGGCCTATTCGTCCGGTAGATGCTACACGTAACTTACACAAGTTCGTCCGGTAGATTATACGTAAGTTAGGCCAGGTTCGTCCGTTAGATCCTACGGAAGCTATACCAGATTCGTTCTGTAGATTCTACGTAAGCTTGGCCAGGCTCATCCGAAAGGTTCGACGAAAGCTAGACAAGGTTCGCCCTGTAGATTATACGTAAGCTTGGCCAAGTTCGTCCGGTAGATTCAACGTAAGCTAGGTCATGCCCGTTCGTTCGATTCTAAGTAAGCGAGACCAGGTTCGTCCTGTGGATTTAATGTAAGCTGGGCCAGGTTTGTCCGTTGGATTCTACGTAAGCTAGGACTGTAAGCCAGTCCGCTAGATTTTAAGTAACTTAGGTCAGGCTAGTCCGGTAGATTCTAGGTAAACAAAGTCATGTTCGCCCCTTACATTATACGGAAGATATACCAGGTTCGTCCTGTAGATTCAATGTAAACTTGGCCAGGTTTGTCTGAAAGATTTTAGGTAAGCTATAAGTTCGCTCGTAGATTCTAAGCCTGGCCAGCTTCGCCCATTACATTCAACGTAAGCTAGACCCGGTTCATCCAGTAGATTATACATGTAAGCTAGTCCTTGTTCTTCTGGTAGATTCTACGTAAGCTAGGACTGCAAGCCCGTCCGCTAGATTTTACGTAACTTAGGCCAGGCTAGTCCGTTAGATTCTACGGAAGTCAGACCAGGTTCGTCTGGTATATTCTACGGGCTTACACTAGTCATAGTTGTACAATATATCTCTATATGAGATAAATGGGCATAATAGATTTGTTTGTTATCCAATGGCTAACCAGAGAAGTATCCAGAGCCATTTTAGTGACAGAAAACGGATTTGCGCCCAAATAATCAATGTAACATGTTACGCCTTGAAGTTGTAGTTAATAACACTAGATTGTTTGTTTGTTTGGGGTTAACGTCGAACTCAAGGGTATTTCACTTATATGACTACCGATTGTCCCCTTCACACAGTTCCTTGCCGTATTAGGTGGAAAACCGGAATGAAACCTCGTAAAAACTCACTCATATGCAGGAGGATCGACAGACGGACTCGATCCTGTAAACGGTCCATTTTATAGGCTTGGAAAGCGCACCCATTAACCACTGGCCACTCGAAACACTATCATGTTCGATCCTGCAAGTATAGGCCTACGTGTGAATGCGCCAAATATGCCTTCCTTTCGTGACAGACGATTAAGTGTAGACTTACAATTGGCAATTAGAATAAATTAGCTTAGCGACATGACAAATACCTGGATCTATACCTCTGATCTTTGAATACCTGTACTTTATAAATGGAATTGAATTAATTAATTCGAGTCACCGGTAAGTATCGATGCACTTCGCAGCTCTAAGTAGGCCTTACTTAAAAGGACTACCGGTATTTGAAAAGCTTTCTGGATTCTCGGAAATACATATTCTTCAACCCTGATTGTGTGTTTACTGAGCAAAATGAAAGTGAAACCAGTACACGTGGCCTCATAATAACAGCATGTTGTGAAATACAGATTTAGGTTAGTGACAAGTATGCGCCTGTTTCATATGATCTAGATAATGGACTTATCTCGATTTCCCAGAACTATAGTTAGCGTCGTAGCTAGGGAAGACATACTTGTACCCAACGGCA
The DNA here is from genome assembly GCA_034783835.1 of Mopalia ciliata. Lineage (NCBI taxonomy): Eukaryota > Metazoa > Mollusca > Polyplacophora > Chitonida > Mopaliidae > Mopalia > Mopalia ciliata. Next base: position 12,940 of record JAVFBW010126735.1, read on the forward strand.
ACACGCCTCCTTGTCAGCAATTCTGAAAGCTTTGTGTGTTTTGTTTGGTTGTAGTTTTAATGAACACAGAAGGTAACAAAATATTTGCTTAATTGTGATGTTTAATCATTCGTTAAATATCATTTTTCTGGTACGACGACAAAATTGTACTTAAAAAAAAAACCCAACATCTTGTCAGCTATTTGCTGTCCCTTTGCTTCAAGACATCAGTAGGCTCTATATCAATTCGTCTCGCAATCGTGCGAATGAAGTAAAGAGATATGCAAACTAACCGCCCACATAAGTTTGGGGAGCGCCTTGGAAACGTGTCACAATAAAAAAAAAAGAAGCTGAATGATACATCCCTTTGAACAATGATCCACTTATTTCGCTCACATGGCGGCGTGCCAGTCCATCCACTGACGGAAACCACTCTTAACGCCACTGGCAACCAACAAAGACAACAGAGGACAATCGCAGGACAAAATACACAAGATATTTACGGTGGAAAACCTCGTAAAAACCACGATTGCCGGAGCCTCAGCGTGTGACTGCCTCATATACCGGACGGTTGACAGGCGGACTCGATCAGACTGACTTTCTTTGTAACAATTGGGTGAAACCTCGTTAAGTGATCCCCTCAATAGCCAGAATCACCTCATGTAACCATCTTACGCAAGAGGTTAATTATTGAAGAATCAAACCAATTCAGTACACCAGAGAATCTGCAGTCTAACTAGCAACCTTTGGTTTACCAATGTCACGTTAGATCCAGGTAGCGTCAGAATGTAGCACATACTATACTAATGTCCCGTCGACGCGAACCAAGCCAGAGAGTGGGAAACGGTAGGCCTATACCGCTATAATGCCGGTCAAAGACAATTCATATTTGACTTTTCTTTAGTTTTTTTTTTCTAAACGATCAACCTAAACCGAAGAGTTCAAACACTATATACAACCACTGAATGGGTGATATAACAATACGGAGGTTTCGAGTTATAAGGTTTCAGCTGAGTGACGTCCCTTAGCGAAATGACGTTGCCACATTATGGTACAGTAGGGCAGTCTGTCTATACTTTAAGATTGCTGGTTGTAGGTTTTTATGGCTATAAAACTTTGAAACTGTAACTTTTGCAAAAAATAAGATTTTAAGCTACAGGAAAAGGAAATCCATTTGGTTTTATTAACGCAATATTCCGTTCATGGCCAATGTAAACAACAGATCCATGAATGGATCTTGACGCCCACACTGTTAAGATAGTTTGAAGAGAAGGGTCTAAGAGGGGACAGATTCAC
>JAVFBW010126746.1:0-14213 GCA_034783835.1 Mopalia ciliata
TATGACGATGTGCATGATCCTAATGGGTGAAGGAAACCACCCCAACACCACTAACAACAAAGAAAGACATCAACAGGACACAATACAGACAACACAAACAGATCCACTTCCTGTTCCCCTTTAGCTCTGAGAGCACCAAAGCAACCGGATGCTCCCTCCAACCACCCGCCAAAATACAAATAGATTGTTACAAATTGATTGGTGTTTAAATGTAGATCTCAAGGGTATTCTACTTATATGATGACAAATTTTCCACTTCACACTGTACCCTACTAAACAATGCACTACAAAGCATTGCTACTCTCCAAGGAAACTTCCCTTAGCCAGAGGGCAGCAACAAACAAAGACAAGACTGGTCAAATACGAGACGTTACAAATACATCAAGGACAGATCAACTTAATCTTTCCTATTGTAGAGCTGAAAGCACCAGGGCAACAGTTTGCTACACAACATATAATTAAGACATGCAGTCAGATAGGGCTTTATAAAATAGGCCTACACGTCTTATATTTGTTTCTTTGCTTGATTGGAGTTTAACGTCATACTCAAGGGTACTGTGCTCATATGTCAAACTCAAGGGTACTGTGCTCATATGACGACGGATTGTCCACTTCACAACTTATTTGATCTCCAGTAGGCCTAGTGTGGCGACAAACACCCACCAAATACATTGTGTCGGTCTTATAAGAGATTGTAATAACAGGTTGCTCCCTATACCAACCCTTCACTAAACAAAGACAAAATAGTTTTGCTTCTTTGTTTGATTGGTGTTTAACGTCGTACTTAGAGTATTTCCTTCAAATGATGACGGATTGCCCATTTCACTCTGTCTCATTAAGGTATATTCCAGGAGCTGTTTAAATAAGGATTTATTTTACGACCGTTTTGACGTTGATAAATAATGGAAGGTAATATAGTAGGCTATTGTTACTACCTAGAAGCTGAGAGTGAATTCTATTTAGCATAATTGTAAAATTGGACAATTTGCGAGAGCTAAAAACACCGTACCGAAATCATTAATTAGGTGAGGGTGAGTGATCACTCTCCTCAAATGTGAAGCCCTGTCTACGGTCTAATAGTGAGCGCATATGCCTACTTCGAAGTACCGTTATTGGGCACTATTTGTAAACACTGTACCGTATGTGAGTAGAAACGGTCATTAAGTGTAGACGTCAGTGGATGAACGCACATGTCAGAACACGCTTAAGCCCGACTCTTAGATTGCATTTGCGTGTTTATTTCATATTGACGGTCAGTGGCATATTTATCTTTATTTTGTTGCAACACCAATTATGTTCATGTTGTGAATGTGTTCTGTTTAGCGATTTAATTTCAATCTCTATCAAGATCAGAACTTCTGAAAAATACAGCATTTCAAAGGTACTAGTTTCACTATGTGACGATTATTGAACCCTTGTCAACCATAGATTTATTTAGGGTATTAGTTTGAGATCGAGTCGCCCGACATGGGACTGTATTGACAGAAAGTAGAGCTTAACCGAAGGCTTATACATGTTTATTGTGCTTCACGTTGAGGAGATTAGCGAGGTCGAGCACCGACTATGTAAATTATGCCACAGAGTGTTTTCAGCTTTCAAACCTAGTATTTCTAAATGTAATGTATAAAGCTATATATGTGACGTTGACACATTAGTATGTGTACGAATTAAAATGAACTTTTTTTAATAAAAATAAATCACCCACACATTCAGCGAATGTTAATGATATAAATTTGAAAAAATAAGTGCTAAAAATGATGACTGAAAGCTCAATGAAAGTTCTTAAAAAGTGTAAGTGGCATGTGTGAAAACTGTGCAATTTCGTACGAAATGATGTCTATTGACTCAAATATCACTACATTGTAGCACTCCACGGTTACAGTATGGACGTAACTATGCAGCTGGTTGACATCAAAAACCTTGTTGATAACCTGTGTGTACCAGGTAAGGTATAGTTGCTTAAAAAGCCTGGGATTTATGTAATTTTTTTGGTAAAATACACAGGCGGAAGCACCCAAATTCCTGTTAACTTACATATTTCGTCAATGTTCTTTAGTGTGAGGCTCCAGAGGCACCCCATTTGTTTACTTTATTCGACATGCACGTTTTATGCTGGAAATGAAATGGTATATTGGCAACTAAGGGGAAAAACAAAAAAATAAATTAATGTTAATTAAGACTTGGTGTGTGTTGTTGGAAATTTACCACTTGAGATCCACAGCTATAAATTCATATTGTGGTCAAACTTGAATGTATATTAACCCTTATTTTCTCTGGTATGTAGTTCAGTTCATATGTAACTGGTTCTAAAATCGCTGATGTTCAGTAATGTTTTATTTAAAACTGATTGACATGCCTAATTACATACAAAAGGGATCAGCATTTATATGCACAGGTTAGCTTATATCTAAAATGTAAAATAAATCAAACTCTACTATTAACTTCACGGGTTCAAGTCCGCCTTTTGGTCATCAGGTATATGAGCGAGTCACATAATGTGGCTCCGGCAATCACGGAGGTGGTTTTTTACAAGGTTTCCTCTTGGTTTTCCACTGTAATAAGGCTGTGTACAGTGTGAAGTGGACAAACCGTAGTCATATAAGTGAAATACCCTTGAGTACGACGTTAAACACCAATCAAACTAACAAACAAACTATCAACTTTTTACTAATTCAAATAGCTGACATAGGTTTGCAAAAATCGGAACTTTATACCTACCTGTATATATGTATGTTCACGGTAAGATTTAGTGTTAGTTTTTGGTTTAGCTTTATGTCCAAGAAAGACAATGAGGTCATCACATGTTTGACTATGGTTTACACCATAAAATAGTTTAATTAACTCGGATGACTGCAGCAGGGTTTGGTTGGTGAGGGTTTAACACAATATTAAGACTATTAAAACTCACAACACAGCAGGCCTACTGAGTAGTGGGTAAAAACCTTAAGAATAATTAAGAAAATGATAGCAGAAGGGTTTGTTTGATTAGGGTTTTTCACTATAGTATGGTCATCTCCCTCACATCACCCTCGGCTTCCTTGGTCGATGGTAAGAGGCGAGAAAAGAGGCTGCTTTCTGTTGCTCTGGTGTTCGCAGAACTAAAGGGTAGGGAAGCAGAATTGTTTGTGATGTTCTTTATTTGTGTCCGTCGTCATATAAGTGAAATAAGTGAAGTACGATGTTAAACACCAATCAAACAAACAAACCTGATACTGTATAACCTGGACAATTCTTTAAATGACCTCATCTTCCTTTGTTCTCAGGAAACCACTGGTGATTGGTTGAAAATGGAGGCCGAAGTTAACATGTGTTATCCATCTCTTTGATCCCCACCTGAAAGAAAGAGTTAAAAGTTAAGATAAATTTGAGAATAAAGACTCCTATATCAAAAGCCCTCACCATTTTCATCTAATCGTGGATTCAGAATTACAAAATAAAAACAAAGAGATGAAATTAGACATCCAGGAAGAGATGATAGTAGACATCCAGAAAGAGATTAAGGTAGACATCCAGGAAGAGATGATGGACTCACATATCAATATAGAGATTAACAAGGACAATAATGGATGCTCTCATTTACAGAACATTAGAATTCTTCAGCAGAACATTGATTTAGGGTTAGACAATTCACATCAACTAGTAAAAGTTCAGGATTTAAAGTTTGAGAATGTTGATTATTCACATTGTTTTGAGAGAACGGACTCACATTTGGAAGATATTGACAGTCTCCAGAGCAACTGGGACAACAGATCAAATAACATTAAAAAAGACACCGAAGTTAAAAAAGAGAATGATTTAACCTCATATTTGAGTAAAAATTCTAATATCTTTGTTTTTAAGAATGCAGACTCAAATTACCAGGATCAAGATACATGTACCAGTAATGTATGTCAGGAACACCTTGGTGATGTTATAAACATGAAACAAGAAACGAATAGTACGAAAGAGAAAATATCTGAGTTAGAAAACAACAATTGTCAGGATTCTGTGAAAGACAGCTCAATATTTGACAACCCTAATGGCCTATGATAACAGAGGAGAGAAATGAAACCATTACAACTGACAACAGTGTTGTAGGGCTGTCATGTGATTACTTTGGTGTTGGGAACAGTTCTGAAAACTTCAGTGATGCGAGCCCTGAGAAAGGGTCCACTAGAAATGACACAAGCAGCTTGAAACCTGATAACAGCCATTCATCGATTGGCACCACAAATGGAACTGATTATGATATATTAGGCCAGTTTCAGTTTAAGGGCAGATCTTATGGCATTGTTAAGTTGCGTTTGAAAAATCCAAGCTTAAAAAGTGAGGGTAATGTTCCACCCAGCACAGACGTAAACAAGGAGAAGATGGTGTCCAGTAAAATGACGGTGGACCTAATGAATAAGAGAACAGATTCAACAACTGGTACTGTAAATTCAGGCGTTGTCTTGGAGAATGAGCATCAGTCTTACGTGTGCAGTGTGTGTAAGATGGAATTTAAGAAGCCCTCTCTTCTCAGGAAACATATGATCAGTCATAAATCTGAGGAAGCAAATCAGTGTAGTGTCTGTGGTAAAAAATTTAAATGCCCCTCTCATATCCGTAGACATATGTTCAGTCACAGTACTGAACGTACACATCCGTGTAACATCTGTGGTAAATTGTTTAAAACCCTAGATGGTGTCAAAGGACATATAAAATCCCACAATAGAAAACGGTGGCATCGGTGCAACATGTGTAATAAATCATTTGAGGACCCTGATGATCTCAAAAGCCATATGATAAACCATCCTCCAAGTACTATAAAGTTATATCAGTGCAATGTCTGTGATAAAACTTTTAAACACCCACACAATCTTGAACAACATATACTCTCTCATAGCACTGAGCGGCCATATCCCTGTAGAGTTTGTGGTAGAAAATTTAAAACCTTATCACATCTCAAAATTCATATGGTCTCCCACAAAACTTCGCGTCAATGTAAACCCCTCCATCAGTGTGGCGTGTGTGGTAAAGAATTTAAAACCCCATCAAGGCTCCGAAGCCATGTGATCAGCCACAGCACTGAGCAACCACATCAGTGCAGTTGGTGTGGTAAACGATTTAAATCCTTACCCCTTCTCAGAAGCCATATGCTTATCCACAACTCGGAGAATCCATATCTGTGCAACGTGTGTGGTAAAGAATATAAAACAGTGTCAAATCTACGAAAACATATGGTCTGCCACAACACTGAGCGACCACATCTGTGTAGTGTGTGTGGTAAGGGTTTCAAAACTTTGTCTTCTCTGAAAGTGCATATGGTTTCACACAGCACTGAGCGACCACACCTGTGTAGTGTGTGTAACAAAGGATTTAAATCCTTGACATTTCTCAGAATTCATATGATAATTCACAGGTCAAATAATCCATATCTGTGCAAGGTGTGTGGTAAAGAATACAAAACTGTGAAAACTTTAAGAAGTCATATGATCAGCCACAGCACTGAAAGACCACACCTGTGCAGTGTGTGTGGTAAAGATTTTAAAACTTTATCTTGTCTGAAAGTGCACATGATTTCCCACAGCACTGAGCGACCACACCAGTGCAGTGTGTGTAACAAAAGATTTAAAACCTTGCAACCTCTCAAAAGCCACATGATAATTCACAGCTCAGAGCATCCACACCAGTGCAATGTATGTAATCAAACTTTTAAAAGCCCAAATGTTCTTAGCCGTCACAGAAAAAGAAAGCACAGAACATCAACATCAGATTCTGTAAACATTAAAAAAGACACCGAAGTTAAAGAAGAGAATGAGTTAACCCCATTTTTGAGTAAAAATTCTAATATCTTTGTTTTTAAGAATGCAGACTCAAATGACCAGGATAAAGATACATGTACCAGTAATGTAGGTCAGGAATACCTTGTTGATGTTATAAACATAAAGCAAGAACCAAATAGTACACAAGAGAAAACATTGGAGTTAGAAAACAGCAATTGTCAGGATTCTGTGAAATACAGCTCAACATTTGACAACCCTACGACAAGGAAGGAGAGGAATGAAACCGTTACAACTGACAACAATGCTGTGGGGCAGTCCTGTGATAACAATGATGTTGCACATGATTTCTCAAAGCACTGAGCGACCACATCAATGTAGTGTGTGTAACAAAGGATTTAAATCCTTAACACTTCTCACAATTCATATGATAATTTACAGCTCAGATAATCCATATCTGTGCAGTGTGTGTAACAAGAGATTTAAATCCTTGCGACCTCTCAGAAGCCACATGATAATTCACAGCTCAGAGCTTCCACTCCAGTGCAATGTGTGTGGTAAAAAATGTAAAACTATGTTTCAGCTGAAAAGACATAGGTTCAGTCACAGTACTGAATGACCACATCAGTGTAGTGCGTGTAATCAAACTTTTAAAAGCCCAGATCTTCTTAGCCGTCACAGAAAAAGAAAGCACAGAACATCAACATCAGATTATGTGTGATCAGGAACATTTTGTGAAAGTGAACAGTTGCCTCCCTTTGAAAACTTTAGAAATGCTACTTGATGTCCCTCATTCCAAGTGCAGGGATTAACTTTAAACTTTGAATACAGCTTCCTGCCTAAAATACACAGATGGGATTGACTTTCATCAAATTCCGTAAAACAAGGTTGCCACCGTTGCATTAGTGTATAATATTGATGTCTATATATGTTGGTACATGGTCGTGTCGGTGAAATAACCTTCAATACGGCAGTAAGTCAAAAAACAAACGAACACACGTAAAATATTCACAGATTAACTTTAAACTTCGCTGTCTGCTAGGAAACCAATGGATGGGATGGAATTTCACCAAGTTCTGTTAAACAAAATAGCCACCATTGCATAGTGTAACTATATTTGTTGTGAACATAACATTTCATAAAATTCCGTAAAATAAAATTGCCAATAAATACTAATGATGGGATTGCATTTAAAGCAATACTCCCAGCTGAAACGACTCCTATATTCCTTGAAAGGTAACCATTAAAGATACTTAAATATGGCATTGACTTATCGTTTCTTGATTTCATAAAATAACCAGCCCGTGAGGGAGCCGGTGGGCCATGGCCCTGCAGAATACTCCCATGGCTTCCTCAGTCGATCGTAAGAGGTGAGAAAAGAGGTTGCTTTCTGTTACCCTGGTGTTCTCAGAGCTAAAGGGTAACGGGAAGCAGATTTGTTTGTGATGTCCTGTATTTGTGTCCGTCATAATATAAGTGAAATACCCTTGAGTATGACGTTAAACACCAATCAAACAAACAATAATATTTCCCAATGCTTTTAAATGCCCCGTTCTTATTCCTATTCACAGATACATATAACATTACAAATTCCCGTGGTAAAGTTGGTCGGTTTTGTCTGTTTAAACTGGCATATAAACTGGGGGAAGATATCATAGGTGTGTTTGACTTCTCCGACAGTACAATACCATGTGTTCAGGTGAGTTTATCGCCAATGACATGCAGTATATCAATTAAAGGATTATGGATTAATGATTTTGCACTGTTTTGTGCCTTGTGATTGTTTTTTTGTCGATATGCAGATGTGCATACCCTAGAAGGTATTTATGGGTCAATGAAAGGATTATGGATTAATGATGTTGCTCTTCCTTGTAATTGTCCTGTTTTGTGATTGTTTATTGTTGATATGGCAAGTATAGCAGAAATGATTTAAGACTTACAAATTAGCCCAGAAAGCACTATTATTTTTCACGTTAACAATAATATATATACCTTATGTCAAATTGTTTTGTCCTGATTGGTTGAACACATGTTATTTGGCAATAAATAAAACATTATGTTGCTGGTTTCTATCAGTTGCCATGCAATAATAATAATGTTGCACATTGTAATATTTGTAGTGGATTCTCGACCAACCAGTGTATGACACTTTGGTACAGGATTTTGTCTCTGTAGTTTCCATGTTCCTCTCATTACTGGGTTCCTGAAGTGGAGTTAAAAATGATTGTCTGTTGGAAGGCCGGTGTTTTGCCCGAGCCTAACATGATTGATGATTTCCTTTATATAAAATAATATTGGCACTGCTGTTACATAAGTGAAGAAATATGATTGATACTCCAAAAATATGAAACAGAAAAAAAAGTTTCATATCTGTGAAATCAACGAATATAATGAAGGACACAAAACACATATTAAAACAAAACCCCATGAAGATGTTGTGGTTTAGTGGTCAGCATGTCTGGCCTATTAATCCTACTTCACCATCTTGCTGGAGTCCGTATGTCATCATCAGGTATACGAGTCAGCCACATGATGTTGCTCCGGCAATCACAGGGCTTATTTTGGCAAGGTACCTCTCAGCTTCCCAACATATTTAAGCCATCAAATGTGTGAAATGAAAAATCCATAGGTCTATGCGTTAAACACTTATGATTAATGCGTTAATCCCCAATCAAATGAAAAAATAAACGTATGAAACGGAAGATATTTCATATCTGTTTTTGCTTTACTTTAAGGGTTTTTGGGTAATTAAATAATATTGGATGTCTTTGCTTTGTTGTAGCTTTCAGTAACACTACAGAGTGAAGAACAAATATCTGAGGAGTGCAGGATTAAACCAAAAGATGGAGTGACTGTTACACCTTACAACAAGCATCAAGAAATGTGTCTTCATCTCACAAAAACACATATCTGTATACCTATACCAACAGTTGGTACACCTGGATTTATAACTGACACAGGTAGACAGGGATCTCAATTTTTATGGGCCAGATAATCCAATAAAAGACAAAACAACCCAGATATTTACATCTAAACTAGACTCCATAAACCAGCTTATAACCTTATAAAGTACAGTATGACCGTAAACCAGCTTATAACCTTATAAAGTACTGTATGGCCGTAAACCGGCTTATAACCTTATGAAGTACTGTATGGGTTTAAACTGGCTTATAACCTTATAAAGTACTGTATGACCGTAAACCGGCTTATAACCTTATGAAGTACTGTATGACAGTGAACCCCAATCAAACAAACAAAAAATCTTTCCAGCCATTCACATGTTTCCTTTCATTACAGTGTGCTTGCGATGGCGTCTCCACTTTGAGTTTGTGACATCGTTGAACCCAATCCCTGGCCCGCCAGAACCGACAAGCCCTGATGAGAGTGTATCCTGGCAAGGGCCAGCATTACTGGAAGTAGAGACAATGGTCTGGGACCTGCCAATCAAAATATTCCCCTCGAATCCTGTGCATGCTTCAAGCTTCTCCCTCTTAAAGATGTCCAACACTATTAAACTTTGATGCGCCAAACAGTACCACACAAAGAAATGCAATTGAGGAATAAAACGATTTTCAGAAATATTGGCTAAATATTAAACTCGTCATTAGGCATTATAGATTTTTGGACCACCTAGTCATTTTGTTAAATTTGTTAAGTTTAATTGTTCATTAACTTAAATATTTTTGAAAAGATTTCTTATTGTCTTTCTAAAAAAAGTCAGACTCTGGTCATGGGCCACGTATGCAGCTTATACTTTTCTCTTTATTCTCACATGTAATGCTGGAAGACTTCGTAATCAAAAATTTGGTGTTTGGTTGGCATTTAATTTGAACAATGTCTAGTGCTGAACTGGTCATGTCATGAACAATCTATCAAGGGTAGTTCAACTAATTGTGTTTCTAACAGATCAGTTTGGTAAGATTTTATTCTATTTTTTAATTGTATCTAGCTGGCATTGCCAGGTTAATTTGTATCAACCTGGCGTTAATGTTTTATATTTTATATAGAATAGTTTTCTGATGGAATATAATTTATTTCTCACCAATGGACAGGAACACTGTTGAAGTATTTCTTTCGCTAGTTCACACAGCTTAATGATATTTTATAAATTCCAAAATTTTGGATACTGAATTGTTCTCAACACCATAATAGTTGAGATTATGCTGATGGGATCATTATGCATGATGCACCTACTCTTAGTTTTAAAATGTTATCACTGTATTTGAAGTTTATACATTACATACATCTTGAAGCTGTGCTACATGTGAATACTTCCAAATTTTGAAAAATATCTGTTTTTTTAACGTTAACAAATTTGCATATCTTTTAACCATCACATTGTGTATAGAAATTAACTTTAAATAACAGGCTATCCTGAAATTTGAATAGTTTACATCATTAATTTTTCAGGAAAAGTAAGACTTATGAAGTGAAATACTGTACCTGAATTCAAAATGTGTAAATTAAAATAAATATTTATATTTTCAAGCCTTTTCTTTGTTTAATTTTTTCTTGGCTTGGTTTCATTTAATTACAACAACACATGATAACTTTACTGAAAAATTATAATCTAAGAGTTTCATTAGTGTACTGTATAAGGTTATTTCACTTTGTGGGGCTGTGTCAGCCACATGCAACAAATAGGAGTTTATATGCAGCCTAAGTTATGGTCAAACATATATAAGGGAGATAACTCTCCTTTTGGTCTCAAAAACATGAAGCCCTGTGAGGGAGGGCCATGGCCCTGCAGAATACTCACTCAGTTGATCGTAAGAGGCGAGAAAAGAGGTTGCTTTCTGTTGCCCTGGTGTTCACAGAGTTAAAGGGTAACAGGAAAGCAGATTTGTTTGTAATGTTCTGTATTTGTGTCCGTCATCATATAAGTGAAATACCCTTGAGTACGACGTTAAACACCAATCAAACAAACAAACAAAAACATGGAGGTCATCAGTTGATGTGAATTTTTCTCAACTCTTTAACTATTCCAAGTGTGACGCTATTTTAATAAACTCGATTATGGAGTGGTTTTATGAAACTTAATAAAGCAATGACAAGTGATGACTTTGTAAATTTATACTGTATATGATGACAAGGTTTTGATTAATGTCTTACTTCATCATTAGGTTTATGCGTTATCAAAGAGGGCTGTAAGGTTTTCTTTAGGGTTGTGACAACAATACATATAATTAGAAGCAAAGACTCGCAAAATAAAAGTAGAGCTGTTTTAGCATGCTACAGCAACATACAAAACATACAGTTTAAACATTAGAGAAAAAAAGGTAACAAAGCAGCTTAAGTCATTATCTAATGTTTTTTGTATTGAATTTCACTCTGGACAGTTTTGTTATCTATTGTTGTCTGAATTCCTGGTATGCTAAACCAGCCCTACTTTTATTCTGCCTATACCCCTCATGGTATATACTGTTGTCTCAATTCTTTAATAAAGACAATATTACAGCTCTCATTACAAATGCCATAATCCCAATGATGAAATGTCGCTCCTCGAAAGCTGGTTATTAAATATAGCAAAAATTTACCAAGTTTAGTTATTTAAAAGGACACTCATTAAACCAGGGTGTGTTCTTTCTAATTTTGTCCTCTTTTTGGGAGTTTTATTTTCCAATCTTATAAATTTAAGAAAAACTGTGTTAAATGTCAAACGTTTTCAATACATTAAGACAGTTTTGCTTAACCATTTAATTCAGTCCTAAAAAAGGGAATAAAACTTTAATTTATAAAATTAACAGTTAACTTTTTTTGGATAAAGGGCAGAAATTTGCCAAATTTTGGATCAACTTTAAAAAGTGCTTAAGTAGCTTTATGAATATGGTCTGAATCTGCTTCGGATCAAAAATGGATCTTTCAATCACAAGATAAAGGAGGATAGTAAACTGAGTATAGTATCATTTTGCAGATATGAATCGATATTATCACCCAATTATTAAGAGTGAAAAATCTTCACAGGCAATATCACATATTAAATAAATATTACAATGGACAATGGAATGATTGTTTAATGTTTGATTGATTGGGTTTAACAATGCATTTAAGGTTATTTAACTCCCATGAAGGTGTGGCAGCCCAGTAGGTGAAGGGAGGCACCACTTAAACTAGACAGAACAGGACTAAGCGTGGCTTCCTATTCCCCATAACCACCATGGCGACAGCCAAGAGTGAACTGCAGTACTGAATGCAGATACACTGACTTTTTTGATGTCCACCTATATTTATTAGGCACTTGATAAACTAACTCTTTCTCTTCAAGTTGATTTAGTAAAATAATTTGCCATTTTTTAAACACCCGTTATCAACAAAATGAATTCTGACTGATTTGTAGCCAAATTTTTTCTTTAACATGGATTTATATTCATTTTAACAAATTGCAAAAACTTTTTTACAAATGTACTTGGAAGATGGACACAAGGTAGGTGTGATTGGAAACGGGATATTACAACAATTACTGTAAGCTCCCTTGAGTTTTGATTACATCTGTAAGATCCTTGAATTTCACAGAAAATTATAGAATACTTTCTTCACATTTAAAAAGAAACCAGGAAGTAAATAGTTAAATCCTAAAACATCTTTATTAATTTCTGGATACAAATGCTATTATAATGACAAAGTACAGATCTTTGAGTCAACATATCATTTAAAAGCCCTGGGGCGAGTAATGGTCAGGGTATTCCTCATCTTGAATATATCATAAAGTTATTGCCTGGGATAAATACATGTATATACATCCTTGTAAATTGCTCCATTCCAATGAAGAACTTTAATTCTATAAAGTTATATATCTACCTGTAGTATTTATTATCTACATTATGTATGCAGCAGTTCGAACGTATTTTGACAAGGGGAAGTTCTATAATCATAAAAAGGAAATAATAATGAACAAAGCAAAATAAATATATAAATACATATTTCAATGAGCATACCAATGCTAAATTCAATAATGTCAGTTCTGTTTGCCAGAAATGTCTTTCTTTTCCAGTTGTATCGCAGCTGACAAAACAGTATGTTCTGTTATAAATATAATGTTGAAAGAAGGTACCTAGTTTTAAGGCATTGGGTTAAAGTGGTCCACCTCTCTGAAAAAAATAAAATATAATCATTTTAGGTTAATATATTGTAAACGATTTATTGGTGTTTCCCTGACAGCAAATTAGGAACATTATTTAGAAGCCAATCCTGGTATCAGAGGAAATTGTAAATGATTTATTGGTGTTTAAACCGAGCTTCAGAGTATTTCCCAAATGGACAGCAAGTTAGGGATATTATTTTTCAGCCTATCAGGGTATCAGAGGAATGTGACCACTTATAATTTCAAGTTGTAGACTTTATGCTGAGGTGATTTAGGAATTTATCGAAGCAGGCCTTGAAATGGTAGATAAATGATCACCGGTTGATCATCTAAATGGAATTTCAGGAAAACGATTTTTCGATTATCTTGTGTTTTTCAGCTGATCTGTAAAATTCTGGGTTCTGACCATGCTGGGCGGCTGAGTCCGGCACTAATCTTGCCCGCACCCCACAAAAACGTAATGTGATGTGCCCCCAGTACTTTGAAATAAATGTAACGTTATTCAGTTTAAGAGAAACTTTCGTAAATGGCAAAAAGGAACGAGTTGCCAGGTCAGACTGGTAGTCGGGAATTGTGTGCCGTTAATCAACCATTGTTGTGAAGCTAGTACTGAAATATAGAACATCTCCACATTTCAGTTGTATCCAAAACCAATGTAAAATAAATTAATGCACCTGCTAATGAGAGTGTAATCGAGATATTGTTATTTCGCTGTGATCATGACAAAATTTTAAATTGTGTAGTCGTGTCAATACGGAAAATTTGAACTATGAAGCAGCAAATTTCGATAACTTTGATTCTATTGATTTTCGTTTTACATGTAATGGATTTTGTCTTTCAATTTTTTTAGATTTTTTATGTTCAATATTTTAATATTTGTTTAACAACAGACCCCAGATTTCTTTCCCACCAACTAATGAAGTCCTATTCATACTTATCCTAATTCAGATTTATTACCGAATGAGATGCACTTAAAAGCATTGAAAAGACCAGAAGTGTTTTGTTACAGTGAAAATAATATGTTCTTCTAGAGCAAAGTATTGTTTTAGAATCAAAATATTCAGTGGAGTAATGCACATTTGAAGTTTAATTTGAAGTTTATTGCATTTATTTTGTTTCCCTTTTCCCCCTGGTATTAAAACATTGAACCCAAATATATCAACATGAAGATGGTTTGTCTTTTTGATGCTATGATATCTGTATTGATGATCATTTACATGACAGTAAGTGAAGCGTACAGACAATATCATACATGTCTGTTTCAGGATGTCTTTTTTAGTAATATTTATTTCAGATGGTTTTTCTGCTTTCCGTTTAATATGTAAATTTGAAAAAATTGCTTAGCTACCTCACTCATTGTTTCAATGCATGGTGATTCGTTGTTATTGTTG